>JAGDQP010025137.1:0-27205 GCA_022664845.1 Lepisma saccharinum | reverse complement strand
TACAAGGCAAAATAGGTGTTTCTACTCTATTGTATCATTACCCCATGCTAGTGTCATAGTCCTCATGTTCTGATTGGGTCCATGGTTATAAAGTTTAGATTGCATTTTTTGGCCAAGCCATAGGCTAATAATGCAGACCTTTCCTCTCAATGGGAGGAGGAGACCCAAGCTTTTTCTGTGTAAATGCCACTGCATCTGTCTTGCAGATTATTAAAATGGGTTGCTTCCTCACCAAAGAAGCGAAAACGCATATCTGGTAATAATACCATGTGGTGTATTATTTTATGTTGTTCTCCGTTGTAGTTGGACATATTTTCACTAAAGGAGATGGTAGATGTCTAAACTGATATCCCCAAAAATTTAGAGTTCTAGATAAATTTATTCGGAAACAAATCAAAGCTCTTCTGAGGTAGATCATTGAAATAATGTTATGTATAATAAAGATTTTCCTTGTGTGTGTCCTGCCCCCTCTCTGGTTCCATCATTGTACGGATCTTCTGCTTGGAATCCTCCGCGTAGAATTTCAATTTAGGGTCATGTTAGCCCATTAGACTCCTAAAGCCCAATCAAATGCCACAGTTTGTTAATTCTCAATCCACATCTTTAAGACGAATTGTTTTAATTTTCATTTATATTATGTACTAACTCTTAGCATTGTTAATTATTGAACGTACAACGTCTTTCCAGAAGGACGGAACGGTCTAGGATATTGCCTCTCAGTTTGAGAATTTTATACATCTGGTGAAACGGAAAGTATGAGTATAAGTATCCAGTCTTTAAAAAACAATCACGTTGGTATGACTCTTCGTTCAGCAATGGCGAGATATTTTCCAAAGTAGTCATGTTTCTGGGAGATTTAACTACACACATATACATTCTTTTCTGGGTAGCCATTATAAGAGGCTCATACCCTTCCCGAAGGAAATAAATCTCCGTTTTTTCATTAAAGAGGTATGTCCTTCCGACAGGACAGACGCCTGGATATCAACATAAATATTTCAAATCAAAGTATGTGTTTATAATAACAGTCAATATACAATATGGTTCATTTAAAACTGGTACGGATCCCATTATCTGTGTTGAATTACGGTATGTTATTCAAAACATGATTACTCGAACACAGCGAGATGTTGGGATATTGGTGGAGCATTTAACAATAATGGTTACTGGAGGGATGGACTGTCACCTAATCGTATTCCATGTACGGTGACTCAAAGATCAGATCTTATTCCGGAGGTCCAAGTATGAGGCTTTGCATACTCCTTAGATGGATGCGGGAAACTTTCGTCGGTACGTACAATGAAGTCTAGATCCATTTTGGAGGCAGCCATTTTGGATTTATCTTAAATGCCTTTAATAGCAAATGAGTTCTGTGGCATCTCAGTTTAGGCTACATTTTCATAAAGAAAATCACTGACGAAGTGAGTGCTTCATTATAATATATGTAACGTATTACTTGTTAGTCTTAATTAGAGGATTTCATTTAACAATTCATTGCTAACCAGCAACAGGTTACATCTGCTGAAATACTGGCTTCGTCAGTGAATTCTCCTGAAAATCTACCCAAACAGATGCCTCACATGACCTCTTTTTCTATTAAAAATAATTTAGATAAATAAAAGATCCTTCCTCCAAGGTGACATAAACCCAGTTTTACTTTGAGCAAGTTTTCCTGTGTCCCCTTTAGTGTTATTCAAATCTTCATACCTGTATATCTTATACTTCAGAATATATAGCAAGTAGGGTAGCTCTGACTTTTGATACCCTTTACATGGAATATGATTGTAGGATAATCCATACCCCTAATAGCACCTGTTGTTAACTGCTCCACCAACATCCCGACATGGTGCTCGCGTAATCGAGTATTGAACACATCATCGTAATTCAACTCAGAGATTGGAATTCGTGCTAGATTTAAATGGACTACCTTCTACCTATAAACATAATGGGTACATACATTTACAAATATGTACCATTAAAACTAGATAGTTTGTACCTATGAAATATATTTGTATCCAAAAAATCAAAGATTCGTGGTAGCTACTTACTCTTAGGTACCAGGTACTCGTTAAATTAAAAGTACAAAGTCGCTGTTTTGTGCCTTTTAAATAGTGGGTACTGTATTTAGGGCGTATGATATAACATGTTGTATTGGATAATCATAAATATTTCATCAATCGAGAATAAACTTCGAATTTACCATCTCAGAATATGTAACCTAGAATATGTCTTCATTAACGATTAGATCCTACCTTGTAGAAGTACTTTCTTTCCTTTTATAAAAAGCCGCCTGTTGATACATATTTAAGATATTTGTCCGTAGCTTCTTTAATTATAATTAATTAATTCTTAACATAAATTAAATATTCTTTCTTATATCAACAGCGTTAGTTTTTCTCTCTAATTACACTCAAGTTAGATAAAGATGGAAACGTTTTCAAATTGATTAAGCATTTTCACGAATAGTTCTTACAGTGAATTCACTAAATCGCAAAGTACTATGATATCAACAACACGCTATCTTTATCACAGCTTTATTCTATTTTTATTTCTGACGAATAGGATCCTCACACGCGCTTCTTCTCGATACGCACACTGCCTTTCTTTTTTCTGAGATATTAAATATTGTATACAGTGTAGTACATACCGAATCCAAATTACTCCGTGATAAAAAGCCAAGTTCCCAAACAAGAGTGCTGTTTCAACATATTGGCCAAATCTCTGGTAATTTTGCTGGCACCTACTTAAACATTGTACTGTTCGATTAAATTAGAGAAATGTGGCTATGTTCTTGAAACAATCCCAGTCATGTAAGCAGTATAAAAAGATTTCATTTGTTCCATAAAACTTGGCTAAATCTATATAAGAAGTATTTGGGAAAGAACTTGGCCAATTTTATATACAAAAATTTCCATATGCTGAAACATCGCTCTTTTTGTACTGCTTGTGAACGTGGCTTTGTTTTTGACACGGAGTGTTCTGGATTCGGATATCACTACTTTTTAAATTTAATTGACCATGTAGGGGTAGGTTTTAGGGGTTGATGGTAGTTAGGAGTAGGTTAGCTGTTGCTGATACTCGTTTCGAAAAGACCACGTTGAGGCAATTTCAACTATGTGTAGCATACTATATATCGAGTCACTTTATTTTAAGAGGTAATTTCGGGGGTTGGTGGGGTTTATTGGTATGTTACCCCAGATGTTGGACTTTTCTGAAGGTTTACAAGTAACCCCCTAAACATATCTAACATTTTGTATTTCTGGCAATTCAGGAACACACACCAAAATATGCATATTTATTTTACAGTTTGGGAGGTTATTGTGCCACCCTAGGGATTACATCCTAGATTTTGGAATTTTCTGCTGATTTATATGTTTCCTCCTAAGTATGTGTTAAGTTTTGTATTACTAGCTAGTTGGGAACATGTCAGAACATGTATATAGATTTTACAAATTGAGGAGATATTGTTCCGCCCATCAGGGGTCGCACTCCAGATTTTGAACTTTTCTGGAGATTTCCATGTTACCACTAGGGTGACCACCATTTTCCTTTGTCCAACCCGGAGAATCGGAGATTAAAGAAAAGAAAGAAAGCGGGGTGTGGGACAGAGCAGAGTACCAGCATGAAGTCAAGTGTCCCCAGTACTAGAGTGGGTGTGGGGGACGAGAATCCAAGCAAGTATTTCATTTTTAGATTAATTTTAATAGTTTTACTGGACAGAGCAAAAATTGTAGATAAATTGCGTGCATTATTACGAGTAAACGAATACATAATTAATACGAACACCAAATAACAATTTGCTAATATTTCAGTTAAGTTTAATATGTCAAAGTATAATAATTACATACTATGATCATTGGTAATATTTAAGTAAACTTGTACTTATATTTTTTGTTGTTTTTACAATATGTTAGTAGTCCCTTCTGTTCTTCTTTTGCCAATTACGCGCTGAATTCTTGGCACGACATATTGCAGTTCAGCTTGGTACATAGTTCCGCTTTGACTAGGTACACCCGCATTCTGTTTCCTTCGCCTGTCCATAAATTTGACATGAGAGAAAATGCATGCTCTACGTAAGTGTTGCTTACAGAAATGGACAGTACTTTCGCGACAAGTTTGTAAAGTTGAGGAAAATCCGAGTTTTTTTAAATTTTCGACCAGACTTCACCGACATGTATTTGTGAAGGTATCATCATCAAATTTTCCCAGAACTTCATTTAAAAGTGTAACTTTATCGTAGAGGTCATCTTCGTTAACATCTAATTTGCCGGATTCGGCTGCTGTAATAACTGCATTGAACTGAATCGGTCGGTTCACTTGATTCAAGATGGTGATTACTGAAAAATGCTTGAAAGGAGATGTTTCATAGTTGTGGTACTTCTCTAAGTACGTCAATGCTCTTCGATAAACTTCAGTCACCTCGTAGATAAATTTACGCCTTTCAGTATCCTTAACGTGTTTGAAGAAATATGTTGCCTTGCTGCCAAAGAACTCATCTTTTAACTAACTTTCCAGCTTCACGCGTAGTTCTTTGCGTTCATGCAATCATGTAACCGTGCATAGTACACTATCCTACTAACCATTAGTGCTGTATTCGGATTTTGGAAATAATTATTAAATAGTGTGTCGTCACGCACACTCTGAGAGTTACTCCAATTTCTGGTTCCCATGCGGCTTACCATGTTTTCCCGATCGTTGGACAGCGTGAAACGGTGAAAGATGTAACCGCCTGCTCATAAACGATGAAAGTTAATTTTAGTAACTGAAGTCAAAATTAATCCTGTCAATTTATTTAATTTGTTATAATATTGAAAACTTGTTACAACAAGTCCAGCCCGGAGAAATCGTTCAAAAACCCGGAGCCCGGAGATAAGGTGTTCAAACTCGGAGACACCGGGTCAAATCCGGAGATGTGGTTACCCTAGTTACCACCTAACCGTGTGTAAAGTTTTATATTTCTAGCTTGTCGGGAACATGTCAGTGAGTGAGTGAGTGAGCGAGTCAGTGAGTGAGTGAGTGGTTATTACATGAAAATAGCCTATTTTTTGGGATTACAACTCAGCACCCCATGAACCTTTTGACTTGAGGTTTGGTACTGTTATAAAAGTTATTATTGCTAGTAAACCATTAATTTAATATTAATTGAAGTGTTTTGGGGGGTACATAAGGGGATATTTGCCAGTTTTAGATTTTTCTGGAAAATTTGACGTGAACACGAATTTTCATGCCAAATTCAAGCACTCTAGTTCAACGAGAAATGGATTAAAAATTCCCGGATGAACAGAGAAACACAGAAATTAGGGATTTTATATTTATGTACATTGTTACATATATTAGACACAAGATCGCTCTGAGTAAAAGAAAATATTAAACGATTATGGTACAGTTGTGCCACTTGGAGATAAAGTTTATTTGTGTGCAAATATTAAGAATTTATAATCGTTTTGCGTAATATCAACTTGTTACTCTCTCTTTTATAGGTTAAGGAAAACTTGTGCACGATTTTACAATTCCCCTTTGAATAGCTACAGTAATCTTTGTATTTTTAATCTCCTGCACTCAACTAGTATACGCAATAGAAAGTAATTAAAATACTTTTCGTTTTTTTGCAGAGCGTGTTCGTCTAAATGCGACCTTTGCTTGTGTATTCGAATCCACGCGTATCAAAAAGGAAAATCATACACCAATAGTTTATTATTTAAAATTCGATTAAATCCAAGATTTGGTAAACATAGTTTACCAAAATTTTTGTTCATAATTTAAGAGCTGGTCGCGACAGCAAACTACACGTGTCCACTTTCTGAATAATATAAAGCTCTCCTGTACCCTTTAACAAATGTAATACCGAGTAAACTTAACCAGCAAAGACGGGTTCGATAAAACCAGGTTAGACCATTATTTTCTTAAACTTTTTGTACACATCTTAGTCTGAGTTGTCGGATTTTTATCCTGTAGCTAGGGCGAAGTGGTTTGCCTGCCCGACTGAAACGAAATTGCCTGGAGTTGAACAAGATAAAATAAAAAAAAATGACAGAAGGTTGAATTTCATTTTTCGAGACTATAATTAAGAAAATACACTAAAATAATTATCGCAGGTTGAAGATGTGATTGTACTCGGATGAAATATTGTTTCGTATTAAACCGAATAACTGTTGGATTTTAAACTGAATCTAAATAAATGCTGGTTTTAGAATTACATTGAAAATTATGACCGTATGTCAGATAGTCCAAGGTTAGACATGTAGCTTTGGCCATAATTGCCTCTTTCTCGCACAAATGAAACGTATTATTAAAGAAAATGTGACCTGTAATGTAACACGCTAAAAGAAAAACGTATGTACGTTACACATTGTTGAAGACAAAAAATATTTGAAAAGATGGCGATGCTGTAATACAATGTTTTATATTTGGTGTTTTATATTCGCCATATAACAGCAGGATTCGACGGATCTCTCTGTAAGAACTAATTAAGGTAAAAATACTATTTATTAACTTTGCTTAAATCATATCTTCGAGATAGCACATTTCCCTCATATCGGGAACTTATAAAGTATCCGAACTTTCGGGACGGTAGTTGTTAAAACAAAACAATTCTGTAAAAAAAAAATTAACTTAGTTTTTTTTTAAATAAAACAGGCTTGTACATTTATAAACTCTCCTATGTAAACCGAATATCTTTAAAAAACATTATATTTCTCTTGTATATATATATATATATATATATATATATATATATATTTGTGGTTTATTTAAAACTCGTATATATATATATATATATATATATATATATATATATATATATATTAGTTTTAAATAAACTCTTTTATATAACTTTGTGTTACATACACTTTAACCATAAAAACAGTGGGACAATATAGTAGAATCTATCCATAGGTAAAAAAAAAAGGCTAAACTACTAGTGCGATGAAAGACAACGCAAGGATCTACCTACGGAATGCTAAACGCCAAACAGTTTGTACCTCTCGTAAGCAAATATTATTCCGTGCATAAAGCTAAATTATTATTTCATCTTCTATTGGTATAGTATCGGACATGTACTTAATAATACGCCAAGCTTTTAACATTGTAATTCAGTAATTGTAGCATTATAGAACATAACAAAGTAATGCTTTTGGTGATAGCATTTGAGTTTTTTTTTCTCGTCAACCACATTTAATGTAAGATTGTTGGCGAACTTTTAACATTATTAGAGTAAAAGAAATTTCTTGGAGAACGAGGGAAAGAAATAGTTTACACTGCACTTCTTATACGCGTTGATTATTCCAATTTTCCAACGATTGGATGCGCTCCTCAATAGCGTAGTTTTGTTGCCTTATTGTAGACAGGAGGTGGTTAGGTCTCCTCTTGTACAAGTAGTGGCGGTGAATTATTTCAACTCACAGGTTTGTTTGGCTTGTTGGTACTTTGCTAGACCGTTAGGGTGAAGAACTTAAAGCCGTGGTCCATTTCTTTTTGGGATTAGTGTAGATAAATTGTGGGATTAGTGTAGATAATAGTCGCAAGTTAGCGCCGCTATACTACATATTAAGTACATTGTCACCGCCCATAAAATTCATTTGCATTTTTTTTTATAAAATTAACATATAGTTACCCTGGCATTTACCCCCATATCAAAATGATTACAACATTTATATTCCTTTTGATACTGCGATGAGGCGCTTGTAGATTGTAGTGGCGAATTTAACTAGCAGCACCCTCAACGCACATCACCAATCAATGTTGCCAATAAGAAAGGAAATTATTAAGAATGACAGAATGCGGAACGCAAAAGTAATCAAGATTCAAGATTATATTACTCTGATCCTAAGTGAGTAAATGATAAGTGGATGGACTCAAAGTAGTCAGAATCTATTTTGAATAAACTCAAACCAAAAGTAGAATTATCTCATGATGTAAAGATTTTAATGCTAAAAGCTGTATTATTTTCCAAACTTTGTTATAATTAAAGAATGTTATCTACTGAATTCTGATTTTCAACTAGCATAAGTGTATCTAATTTTCATATCCAAACAACATAGAAATTTGAAACCATAAAATTTGTGAGTATGTAACACGTAATCATAGTATATACAATTTTTTTCCACTTCAGACCCTGAAAGACGAATGGATAATTCTCTATTTCAGCAGCGAGACATCTCAGGAATTTATAATGTATTTCAAGGATATAAAATTGTCTACAAAGCCAGGAATGTTAAGTTTAGTATACTTTTCACAAAGAGTGTTTTATACAGCGAATTTGGAGTAGATATATATTGTCGAATTTATGAGCTAACACACTTCAAATATGCCACTGACAAAAAAAACACAAGGGAAACTATAACCGAGTTCATCGGCTCTCTCTGGAAGAAAGAATCCATGGGCATCAGGCCACCAGAACACAAAGAGAAATACACAAAGAAACTAAGAGACAGAGACGAAGAGACTACGTAATACGTCAATAACCTGAGTCCGTAATAATTTCAAGTATAGGCAGGCCATTCTGTTGGCCTGTCTACCGATCAACCAGAGCCGGGGGTCCTGAGTCATCGTCCAGCTAGAACCACTCGTTAATTGGCTATTTAATGATTTCACATCACTTAGAGGTGTAGCGAGCCAGCTACCTCACTCTGGAAGAACACACCATCGTCTAACAAGTAAAGTATCCGAAGTGAGGACTCGAGTTGTTCATTAAGTGATACCTTAAATTGAAGCTAGTGACGAGTATAGTACACCTGTGAAATCCTAGCTGCAGGGCTCCAGAAATAAAAAGGTTATGGCGGGTCAAAGTTCCAAGAGAAAGTGAATTGTATTGAAACAAGTCACAACGAAAGGCAGAACAGAAGTCAGAAGGACATGGTTTTGAATTGAAATGCGATTCATGTGAAGGAAAGAGGCACGTACAAAGTACTACACAATGATACAATCAATATGTAAGTCGTCAATGAAGGCGTGTGATAAGCAGATACTTTGCTCACAATGAGCACACTTGAGAAAAGAGATGTTCTCACATGAGGTCTTGTAACACTCGTCACGTATATTAGAATCAAAACAATAATCCAATGAAGAAATCCAGGGCTCGGGCTCCTCATCCAAGTAGCCGCTTTTGTAAAACGCAAACCTGATCATGTTGCGAAATCGTGAGGCGCTGAATTGGAAGAGAGTGAAGGACTGCATTCGTAAAATATTATCCCGATGCCAAAGATTAATTTCCGAGGAAGCGATAACTGTGTCAGTAATGAACCTGATAAATGATTTATATGGACGGAAGAAGTAAATATCAAGTGGTTGGATGAAACCAGTGCAACCACCAGGAATTAAACGTTTGAACAGTGTTATATGATTAGGGCATAATTAATTTGATACGTTATCATCCTTATTTGCACTCCATGAATCCAGCAAAAGCAAGACTTTATCACGATCGGCAGGCTGGCTATTCCAGAATACATAATAAAACTCTTTGAAATCACTTTTGTTCATATTTGCAGTCTTGCCTGGATGGGACACTATGTTATCGGGATCTTTTTGCTTATTTCCTGGAAATTGACCACTGGATTCGGATACAAGAAATTACATCGGACGCAATATTTCACCGTCCATGGAAATAACCGGCATGATCATATATGAATGAGTAGTAGCACTGACTGATCAAAATGCACCTCTTACAACCATCGTACCTTTAGTCCTATGAGTCCTGTATGCATGGAGTTCCTTGTCAAATCGACTTTGATCAGCATTAAATACTTGACGAGGATTCAGGTCTTCTAGTAATATAAGTTCTTTCATGGACGTAATAAATGTCGTAGATAAGTGATTTAATTCAGCCTCTTTTGATTTCCACGTTTTGCTAACCCTATGCGTGATAGAACGACTGACGATATTGTTTCTCTTTTTTAAAATTAGACAGCCAGTGACGAGATGCCTTGAATTGTAGAGTATTATCCGGATCTAGCTCATTACTTATCTGAAGAGCCCAAAAGCCCCTAGAGACTACAAGTATACAGAAAATTGGTGTCTGACTAGGTTTCACGGTCATAACTTCACTTGTAATTTTATTTCATCAGTTAATTGGTTACTCAAGTTTAAAAGAAAACATAATATTGGTATTTAGCCAGATACTCATCCCGTTGGAAACGGTTACCATGAGGACAAACATAAAATAAAGGAAGCTGCAGATCGCTTTATTACTGACACAAGGACATTAATTGAACAGAAGTAAACTAATAAACATATAATTAACGCTGACTAAAGTCGTTTCGAAATAGAAATGCATTCACAGAATACACTTACTCTGAAGAGAGCCAAACGGTTAATATTGCAGTAGGGTCTCTTTCTACTACCACACATATTTACGTAATAATTCCAGTGATTTTCGTGTCTGGTCGTCTTCTGTACGTACAAGTGGTGAAACCGTCCAGTCGCTTCTCTAAACCAAGTTTGCTGATTCACGAAACATTAGTTCGTATGCTGGAATAGTTGTTAATATGACAAAGAGTGACGAAAATTATAATGCAAGAAGTGTTTCGGCCTTCCATCACCACAATTTGTTCCAGCTATCCTGTACTTTTTGTTAACTCATGGAGGACAAATAAACACGTTAACTTGGTTCAGCAACAAGTACCTGACATTATATAATTTGAGCGGAGACTAACTGCAAAGAAATGCACTGGTGTAATTCAGCCCCTGGATGTTGACTTTTTCCGCTCTTACAATAATTTCGGTCGTTTAATTACGAATGGTATTTTGTTTACAGGAGAGATAGACATTTTGCACTGAGATTATTTTCTACGTGTTCAATTTTATGTTCACTACCAGTTCCCTGTTAATATCTTTTGGGACATCATTAAATATGAATTCTTGAGTTGCGGTTACACTGACGAAATACCACAGAATGTCACTACTCTTCTTGAGTACAGGTTTGACCAGATGGTTTTCGATGAATACCAGGAAGACGACTGTGACAATATAAGCATTGAAATATGTTCACATTGTACGAAATGTTTTCTGATAATTATGTCACACTCTCACTGACAAACTGCATATTCATTACACACAATTACATTTGGTCATACAAAATACTTTTCATACCACTGACAATGACAAAGATCTTCTAGTTAAACATACATTCTCGAACCTTCGTTATACATGTATACGATTATTCAATCGTTTCATTTAACTTCACTATATTTGAGAAAGTAAATGACACAAACTTTTGATAGCTTTTTCCTTCTGTTTACATTTTTTTTGCAATTTAGGACCTCAAAAATGACTAAAAACAACATGAATTGAAAAAGAAAAGCATGTATGGTATTAATACGCAAAGCAACAGAATTTTAATCTATACATAAGATTGAGGGTTACCCAATGTTATAATATACAAAATAATTAGACATTTCGACAATAGGTTTCTCTGCATAAAATAGTATTAAACGATAGCAGTACAGTTTATCCGCTTGAAGGTAACAGTTGCGTGTACATAAATATTAAGTATTTTAAACGTTTCAAGCAGTATCAATTTATTGCTATCTCTCTTTCGTCTGGCAATTAATGATCAAACGCATACTTTTAAAATTCGCCTATGAATAGTTACACTAATCTTGGTAGTTTAAAACTCGCGTACTCAAGTAGTATACGATTGAAAATAGTCTTTAAATTGTTTTACTTTTTAGAGAGCGTGAATAAATGCGGTCTTCGACTGTGTATGCGAATTCATGCTTATTAAAAATAATTAAAAATAAAAGAATAAATCAAAATGTTATTAGGGGAACGTTGATGGAACAACACATCTAATTTGATTGTTTATACTTTAAGAGTTCATCGTGACATTAAAGGACACACCACTTTCGGAAAACAAGAAAGCTATCCCTCGCCTTTTAAACAAATCCCGTGAGGTGTTAGAGAGCGAAGGGTTACTTAAAATTAAGTTACATATTTTTCTCAGTATACAAAATTATTAGAGTCAACTACCGTATACTTGCCCTATATCTAGGATTGTGTGTTTCACTGGTACAAATGGAACGTCATACTTTTTGACTGGATTGAACTAGATAAAAAATGTGTGACAGAAGTATGACTTCGCTCGAGAAAATAATTGAGAAAATACACTAAAATAATGATCATAGGCAGCAAGAATAATTACCGTATTACTAAATATTCTTCCCTACTGCTGTGTCAGTAAGACGGCGAAGAACAAATGTAATATTTTTTTACAATTATATTTGGCTCCTGGTGTTTTCAAATTTTGCAGCGTTAATTTAACTCATTTGCCGACGTCAGGGAATGATGAAATTTTGTCCAAGGGCTTAAGTGGGGTGATAAGGCAATATTTCGTTGTTACATTAATATAATATTATTATATTAGCAAAATCGTATTATAATATTTTTAATAACAGCTTTTTTTATCCTAAAACAAGTACTAACCTACACAGATGTTGATTTGACTGGCTGTAGAAAACTTTAAGATTTGGGTCATAAGGTCTTGAGAAAAAATATTCCAACAACAAAATAATTCGAACTCGAAAAAAAAAAAACTTTTTAAAGACACTCTTAAACAATTCGTATTAAAAAGTAAATAAAATTTTGCTTTTGCATGACTAGAAAGAAAGCCTGGGATTCACCAATTTAACAAATTATAAATGGCTGTGTATGAATGTGCACCACATCCTTTTCTTTCTAGTCATACGTAAACATTTTTTTTTTATTTTCGTAAGAATTTTGTTAGAAAGTTATGCATTAAAATGTTTTTATTTTAAGCCATAAGATTCAGAGTCAGTATATTACTGTATTTCTGTTCGTTCTAGTTATATGGCATCAACATGTGAATACAGTTTATTTCACAAATTAGTACGGTTTACTATAATAATATACTATTCAAATGTGTTAGCTACACTGTGATAGCATTGCCAAATAAATAGTACAAAATGATGTTATAGTATTACCTGAAATCGTAAATGCAAAAACAATGGATTCCAGTAATTGTAAGCAATGTCCCATGTTCCCTTCATCATGAAAGCCCCGTATTAAATATTTTTTCTGGGGTGTCGCTATATAGTAATGACGTATAAATTACGTAATCAACTAACACAGTAATATATATAATTCTCATCTTATTTTGGTAAATATTTACATATTTCAAGTAAAGAAACAGTAGGGCATTGTGCACAAAATTAACAGTAACTGTAACTCCTAAATATTTCGAAAAGTTACAACTCATATATCCATGACATCCACCCCTTCTGCATAAAAATGTTATAACCTATCCTTACAATATTCTTTTGTGTATGTCACATAATGTATGCAACATTCTGTAGAAAGCAATTATCAACCCTATTATATCAGTATTATAGCAAATTAAACTTACAAAATTAGCAAAATATTAAGGAGTTTTAACAATGTCAGCTTCTCGAATCTTAATTAAACATATCTGAAGGGCGAATCTAAACAGCACGAATGCAATAATTAAAAGCGGAACAACTTAAATTAGTCGTATTTGAACACATTTAACATTCACCAATTTATAATATCACTAGAACAATTTGATACGCCGTATGATTTAATAAAATGTACCTTTTCCATTTTCTTCTTGTAGTTTCAGCTTGTTACCGCCGAATCTTGTTACTTCCAACCTGTTACAAGGTATTAAGTAATATTCTGTTAACACGCCTAAGTGTATAAGGAGTTGAAAAAATTGGAGATCACCAATGTGGATTTAGAAGAAATAGATCCACGTTGGACCAGATTCTCGCCTTGAGAAAATTTTAAAAGAAATGGGAATGCAATGGAACGGTTCATCAGCTATTCATTGATTTTAAGAAAGCATGTGATTCTAGCAAAAGCGAAAAGTTATACAGTACCCTGATACGATTTGGAATTCCGAAAAATTGGTTCAACTAGTGAAGATGTGTCTCAACGACCCCATAAGCAGAGTACGGATAGGTAATAATATGTCACATAGTTTCAAGATTCGCAACGAATTATAACAAGGCGATACCTTGTCCCCACTACAGTTTAATTTTGCGTTAAGAATACGCGATTTTAAAAATCAAAGGGGACAAAAAGGGACTATCATTGAATGGTTTGAATCAACTGTTTGTATATACGGATGATGTAGATTTAATAAGGGACGGTATAGATGCACTACAAAGCAACTCCGATGACTTAGTAGAAGCGTGCGATGAGATAGGTATACAGGTAAACATGTATAAAACAAAATACATGATAACAATCCGGAACACAGGCAATGAAAGAAATAAAAACATAAGAATTAGGGATGAGATCATAGAGAAAGTAAACAAATTTAAATACTTGGGAGCATACGTAACAAGCAAAAATGAGGTCACGGAAGAAATAAAAAGTACTTAGTATCGGGGAACGCATGTTTCTAGTCAGTCTAAAAACTTCTAACATCGCGATTAAAATCAAGGAAATTGAAATTAAAAATATACAGACAGAACGGTTATTTTGCCAGTAATTCTTTACGGTTGCGAAAGTTGAAATACGATCCTAGCAGATGAACATAAATTACGTATATCTATAAAGTTTTGAGAAAGATATACGGGCCGAAATGCGACGGGATGACTGGATAGTGGAGGAGACTACATAATGAAGAACTCCACGGAATACGATTCACCAGATGTTGTAAAAATAATGAAATCGCAACGGCTAAGGTGGGCAGGTCATGTAGCTCGGATGGGGCAAAAACGCCAGTTACTTTTACGTTATAAGACAGTGCACGTGTCAAACAAGATGCACTCAACTTTGCATTTTGGTTCTAATTTTCTAGAATGTAACAAAATAATGGAGACAAATTCTGTAGCATACGATTGATCCATATTACGTACGCATTGTAATTTACGAAAATGTTGTATACCAACTTTTTCTCGAAAATACCAACCACGGTATGGACTATTAATTAGATGCCCTACTTATCCCACTTAACCTAACGCATATTTAATTCTATTAGATCTCGTCGAAGCATTATGGCAACAGAACTGTAACATATATCAATATAAACAGTACTCTTACAACGTAATACAATCATATATAAATTGTAGCAAACACTTAAACAGAGGATGCTTCTCAAAATGGGGATGAACCTGTCATGAAGGAGACGCCACCGTCTGTAACTGTATTTGGCATCACCAATCCGTACAATTTCACGAAAACATTAGCCAAAACATTTGCTACTGTGCCTAAATTTCGTATGGGAAATAATAGTGTTACCTTTCACTTGGCTACAATGCAAGATTTTGATAAACTCACTGCCTATTGCACTCAAATGAAGCTTCAATTTCTCACAGCTGTCCCTAAAAAGGATCGGCCACACAAAGTCGTGATCAAAGGCCTGCTGACACACCCACAGAAGACATTTTTCAAGACCTATTGGATTTAAATATTCCTGTGCAAGCAGTTAAGCAAATGTCTACTAGAGATCGCACATCACATCAGAGAATGGCGCTACCACTCTTTCTTGTTACCTTGCCACGAACCTTAAATATTCAAGCTATTTACATTGTCTCATACTTGTGTCATTTTCGTATTGATATTGAACAGTATCGGACAAGAAACTTCTTACAATGTCACTGATGTCAAAGATTGAACCATACGCAATTTAACTGCCACTTGGATCCGAGATGTGTAAACTCTGCTGGCCCTCATCTTACTTCACACTGCACAAAGACAACTCGTACTGAACCAGCTAAATCCGCCAATTGTGGCTCTGATCATCCGACCAACTATCAAGGTTGCGACGCCTTCAAGAAGTACAAAGCCAGCCGAATCCCGCCTCCCGTCAAGAAGAAGCCAGATACCACATTAAGTCAGAAAGGAAATTTACAAACTAAAAATCCTGCCAAACAGACAATTCCTCCTCCTGAAGTTCCGGTCAGTAAATCGGGTCAGTTCAACAAGCCTCTATTTCAAGGAGTGAACACCGCAGCAACCAAGAATATAGTTCAACAGGGATTACAGGCCCTACAAGAAGCCACCGATCTAAATTTTATTTTCATGTTCTTCATGGAGACTTTCGCTAAGATTATGACACAGCCGTAAATGAAATTCAGCTTTAATTTATCAAGAAATATATCATTTTAATAACAGCACATTACTTGCTATGGAGTTCCATCTATGTGTGATTCAAGTTCAGTGGGCGATATCAGCTTCTCTCCTTCCTTCTAGCAGTTGTCATGGTAACAGCGTTCATTTCATATTCACCTGTTCTACAGTTTCCATACAGTTTTTGTACACATTCAATGCTTACAGGGCTGCAACAGTTGTGTCCTAGCATCTTATTTACGTTTTTCTCATCACGTCAGTACACAACAAATTGAAGGCATGGGCTCAGGCTCGAAACTTCAATTCCCACAAACTGCCATTTTCTTTTGTCTGTATGTCGGTCTCTAAGGGGAGGAGGAGGATTACCATGACGGGTTTCATTAGGACGTTTCGGGCTCAGAGAGCCCATGCCTTCTATATGAGATTTGTGACGTTGTGTGTAATAGAGGGATATATGAGATTTTGCGAAAGCAACTGTCGCTTCCCCAATGTGTCTGAATTGAGTTAGATTTGTGACGTTTTACAAGGTGTTGGTTGTCTTAGCGAGG
Organism: Lepisma saccharinum; assembly: GCA_022664845.1. Lineage (NCBI taxonomy): Eukaryota > Metazoa > Arthropoda > Insecta > Zygentoma > Lepismatidae > Lepisma > Lepisma saccharinum. Next base: position 10,607 of record JAGDQP010025137.1, on the reverse strand, counting down.
CAAGATGTTGTTAGTTTGTGCAGTCAGGTTAGATGGTAAAAATTCCAACCATAAAATATGAAAGAATATGAGGTGTGAAAGGTTTAGATGGGATGAGGCATTCGGTGGGTGAATCTGGGAGGTATAGTAGTTCCAAGGTTCTGGAGAACTTGATATGTAGATTGAGACATGCGATGCCAAAATAATCTGCAATGAGAGTCTAATACATCTTTTAGCATGGGTATTTCCAGGTCTTCATGAAGCTGTGCTGTGCTAGTATCACGGGAATGTCCGGTGATGAATCTGGCTGCCTTGTTTTGAACGCGTTGTAGCAATAGGTGATGTGATTTTGCGGTATGATTCCAGGTTGGTGCTACGTATATGAGTTTAGAGCGGATAATCATCAAGTAGAAGTGTAAACGCGCTTTCAGAGATAGTCCGTTGTTGTTGTTTAATATTGGATATAAGTAACCAGTACGTTGTATAGATTTAGCTGCAATGTTCATTATGTGCTTTTTAAAGGTAAGTCTTCTGTCTAATTCGACACCAAGGTAGGTGGCACTGGGACTGTATGGGAGCGGAGTTCCAAAGAGTGATAGTGTTTGCGGAGGTGCTGTTCGTCTTTTTGTGAGGTGAACTACAGTAGTTTTGTCTGCATTTAGTTTTAATCGCCATTTTGTAGTCCAGTCTTCAATTTGATCAAGATGTTGTTGAGCATACCTCAGCGCAAATCTAATTTGATGTGAGGTGGCTGTGTCATCAGCAAATGTAGCCAGTAACTTGTGTAGGTGCGTTGGTATGTCGGCCGTGTACATATTGAACAGAACTGGAGCGAGAACAGAGCCTTGAGGAACATAAGATGTAATCGGATATGTATTTGAAGTAGTGTGTAGATGAGAAACATAGAAGGAGCGTTTTTTTTAGATAAGAGCTAATGATTCTGAGATATTGGTGTTGGAATCCAAGTTTGTCAAGTCTGTAGAGTAGGCCTTTATGCCAGACCTTATCAAAAGCTTTGCAGTATCCAGAAAGATGCCAAAAGTGTGTTCTTTCCTATTGTATTGCAGCGTTATTTCTTCAACCGTGCGAACAAGTTGTGCTTCTGTATTAAAGTTTGGCCGAAAACCGAATTGATGGTGTGGTAACAAATTTTGATCTAGAATGTGCTGAAATAATCTATTTTTAAGAAGACGTCTCTAAACAGATTAGAAAAATCTTTAAATCAAGTGATAAAGGTTGCTGCAAAGGATATTTGACATTGTATTTTTGTTTAAAGATATTTTTTTTATATATATATTTTTTTTCCAAATCCAGAATCTCAAAATAACGAAAACAAATACTTATATCGGAAAAGAAAAGCAGACGATCAGTAGAAATAGAAACCAGATATGATATTGAAAGAAACCCACTGCTACCATATACAAAACAGTTATATATTTGGACACTAGGTTTCTCTGCGTAAATGAAATTATTAAAGGATCCTATTACTGTTGAATCGCTTAGAGTTTATATTTTTTTGCGTGCAGATATTAATAATTTGAAATAGTTTTGCGCAGTATCAATTTGTTCTTCCGTCTTTCATCCGGAATGTACTGATCGTACAGAGTTTTAGGATTCCCCTGTCAATTGTTACACTAAGCTTACTAGTTTAAAATTCGCGTACTCGAGTAGTTCAAAACAGACTATGCGTCCAAAGATTTTAATATATTTTTGCAGAGCGTGATCGTGTGAATGCGGTCCTCGACTGTGTACGCGAATCCACATTTATAAAGAAATGAACATAGAGCGCATTTAATGAAAATTGACGGCATGAAAGATTTGGTAAACATGAAGAAACTAACTTGCTTGTTCTTAATTTAGGAGACGATTCTCATAGTTAAACACACGCCACCACTTTCAGAAAGAAAAAAACAAACCCTCTCCTTTACATTTTAAACATAGGTATGTAATACCGAGAAGCCTTGCCGAGCGAAGGCGGGATAGGCTCAGCAGCCGTAGACTTACTATTCCTAGGATTAAATATTCTTTCTTATCAATCGAAAATAGTCTTGCATTTAAAACAGTCTAAATAAATTCGGATTTAGAATATAATTTTATTTCATGACTACATGTCGGATAGGACTTGGCATGCATGGAAAAACTTCCGTAGCACGGTAGTGTACCGGGATAGCAAGAAGTTCACCGGGACGATAATGCCATTTTTCTAAAAAGATTTCTAAATAAACCGAAGTAAGAAAAGATTTATTATCTGCTACCATTACGGATCGGAACTTTTTCCATGCACAGGACCGCGAGAGAAGTGAGAACGAGGTCGGAAGAGTGATCTCGTAGGAATGTAACAATCTTAAGTCATAATTGATTCTCTCTCGCGTATAAATGAAAATAAACTTTTATTAAGGAAATATGTCCTGTAATATTATATACTACAAAGGAATGTAAATTATTTCCACAACGTAGAAGAAAAGAAATTTCTGAAGATGGCGATGATATAATACCATGTTTTGTATTCACTGATTCCTGGGCTATCATGGAAATAATTTAACGTTCGTACCATCTTGTTCAATATAAAAAAAATATGTAATGGACGTTTTTTGTATTCGCTTAATAAAAAACGACTGCCAAGCATTAACACATCAACCATGTGCCATAGGAAGCGCGAACTAGCTGCAGTAGATTACTCAACTTCTATCCTCAGCGGGTTTTGTTGTAGAAATTTCTGTCCCAAGTAGAAAATTGTAAATATTCTGACCTAGTACGATGACTGTGTGTAAAAGAGAACAAGAAACATTTTCAGACAAGATATAAATTATTTAAATAAGTAGAAAGAGTTGAATAAAGAATTTGTAAAACATAAAAGTGTAATTAACTCTAGAATTTTTTGCAGTTGTATGTTGAGATTTTAATTTGTTTCAATCGTGGTATTCGTTTAAGAATATAGTACAGGCTAATCATCACCTATCGGAAAAACATTAATAATGATTTTTCTTCATAGAACTGTTACAAAGAACCTCGTTAATAACATATTAAAAGCCTGGACGGATGCAGCTTGTGCTAAGTCCGCCATCTTGAAAATGGCTGATCGAGTAGTGCATTTCGCCTCGTTTTCACAATTATCTCGGAAGTAGTTGATCTCAGGTACAAATCCAAAGAGTCAAATCGAAAGATCATAAAATTTAATATATGATTGGTACCTTTGATTTTCTTGGAAAATTTTCATTCTCGAGAAAATTTAATAAATATTAAGAAAAATATAATTTTAAACCCGAATGAACTAAACGTATTTGCTTGTCAGATATACATAATTTCTACTTTGGTTAGTTAACTATTACTTATTTATCATATAGTTCACTATTTATAATAGTAAGTGAGCATTTAGTGGCGAAATATTAAAAAAAAAACTCTGGTCTATTCTCCCTGCACCTTCTCCTAGGAAGAAACCTGAATCTGCCGCTAGCTCCAACCTCTTAACCCCAATTTGGAAAGTGTGACTTCCACGTGATGCCGATTTTCTGTGTTGTGCCTTACAAGATCCATTCTAACCCATTATTTGTCCTTGGATTCTCCCCAAAATCTCAGTTTAAGATGAACGATAAGCTAATTTCCATCACCATTTTGTGTACAGCCAAAGTTAAGATAGCAAACTGTTCCTTGAGAAGACAAGGCCAACGACGCGTGCTTCTTCACCGTGCTATACCCAGTAGGTCTAAACAATTAATAAATCCAATTTTAATTCTGTTTTCCTTTCCTTAACAGTACGACTGGAGCATTTGTATCGATATCGAGACACAAATTTTCGGATCTAGCGCCATTTAAAGCGAGATCAAAGATCTCAATCACTCAAAAATGTCATCCAGACGGAAGACAGAACAAAATCCCCGTCATGCTAGGCGTTTGGCTTGCTGGGTAGCCATGTCACTGTGACTCTCCGGCATGATATTAAGTAAGGAACTACGTTAAAGCATAAGAGTGGTTAGTAGTTTCTTTCTATCTCACTATGCACGTGATAAATAAAGAAGGTGAAATAAGAGATATAGGAGAGCACAGGGAAGACATGACTTTGAAAGAGGGTAAACGCAGTGATGCCAGTAAATAGTAAAGCATGTGGATTGAAGTGTCCAATCTTTGCACCCATTGTAGTATTATGGGATGTAATAACCACTTTGAAGAAGTTGGAGAAGATCTCGATGACGAAGGTCACAGTGAGTAGAGAATAAAAAAAAGCTAATCATTAATTTACAAAATATTAAACATAGCACAATGCACATTGTTAAAGTAAAGCTTAATGGCTTCGTCAAACAAATAGAAGCATGATGTTTAATTTTCGGCGGTTTTCCCTCGGGATACACTTGAGTTTGACGAGAAGACTATGTGGGGGCAAAGATTGTATTTGCATATTGTAGCATGTTATTGGATCTACTAATTTGATTAGATCTACTGGGGGACCACAGTTGGAAAGCCTCAACCAGCAGCATTCTTGCTTTACTCTGGCTCTGTACAAAATTGTTGTGAAAATTGGCTTATATTTTATCTTAGACTTCGATTTGTGGGGAGATACCGAGGGCAAATAAGTGGTTGAAGTGGATCATGTACAGCACAACACAGAAAATCACCATGGTATGGAGGTTATAAGATACATTCCAAAAGTGGGGTTAGGAAGTCGGAGCCAGTGGCAGATTCAGGGTTCTCGTGAGGAAAAGGTGCAGGGGGGTTGGGTATATTTTTATTCCCCTTAATATTGCTGAGTTTATCAAATTATATTTCTACATAAACGAGGTTGTTACGGAAACAAATCTAAGATTTTGCTTAGGGAAATTGTTGAAATCATGGAATACAAACAAAGCATTTTCTCTTGCGTTTGGCGGATCCACGCCCCACCCCCACCGCTCACTCTAGTGAGCTTACCTACTAGTATATAATAAATGCATTATAAGATAAATAAATGATAGGTAACTAAACACAGAGGAAATTAGGTTTATTTGACAAGAAAATGGTTCATTTGGGTATAAAATCATATTTTTGCTAATATTAATGAACTTTTCTCGACAATGAAAAGTACGGTACTCAGGAAAACACTAAAATAAAAGAGCATGGTAGAGGAATGGCATGGGCACGGCACTGTATGTGTGAATTAGCCCTTTCAGATATCTGCTTTCGATACTGTCGACTAACCATCCTGTCTGATGTTTTCCCAGGATTTTCGTCAGTCACCGCTGGTAAATGCCGCGATAGTACTTTCAAGTAAGGCTCTGACTGACTCCTACCTTCACGTTTTCCATCATCCTCTCCGGCCTGAGCCATATACCTAAATAGAATATGTAATCAAATTGTATCTAAGAAATTGATAAGTGGAAAATATTAGTTTTTGCTTTGATAAACTCCTACGTTGTGATCAGTGTTTACTCTGGGTGAGTGGTAACACTCGCTCCGAGGGAACCTTGGTTCAATTCCCGCTAAGGATAACAGTGCTTGGGAGAACACGTTAAACTGAAGGTCCAGTTCTTAGGACGTAATTTTCATCCGGTTTAAGCAATGGTAAACCACCATCGATTCAACGTTGTTAGGAATATTCAGGTTAGTTTTTGTCTTCGTTCAAAACACCCACCATCGTCATTTTCTCACCACCTTATGCGCTGTCCACTATATCATGTTTAGTCTAATAAATAAAGGTTCCCGGATAATGCACAAGGGAGAAATAGAACTTTCTCAGAGAAATAGAAATAAAATACACTAATAAGGCAAAAGATATATATAAGGAAATAAAACTATGTACTATTACACATATTTTTTGAATAATTAAAGACGTTATCAATATTTATAGATTATTTTGAAATAGGATCTGCTCAAAACGAAAAAATGGATATTTGTATAAATTTACACTTGAACAGTCAGCAGTGCCAACAACATGGAATCTAGTATTAAACAGTAGATCTGATAACGCTGTAAATATCGACTAGCGAGGCGGCAAGTGGATAATATCTTATTCCCTTTGCTGTCTCCCTCTACGATGTCTATATATTTGCCGCCATTATGAGGGTGTGAGTGGCAATCCATTGTCATTTCCATTGTCCAGTCTATTCTTGTATTTCCACTTCATCTGCATAGTGATTTGAACGTACATCATATAGCGAGCAAGACACAAATAGTTCCGGACAGAAGATGATGTAACGTATCGAGCCGCGTATAGTCGTTCAGGTTGAAACTGTTCCGATTCCAAAGAAATGGACAAAGCGAATCAAATTAATTAACAAACGGACCGGTTCGTTCTCAACCGACCGCACTGTATATTATAAATGGTTTGTTCCGGCAGTCTTGTTGGAATTTCCGTCTTCATATCCGAAGATGGACTGCCCAAGTAGCTATCATCATTTGATAACAATTTCTCTAATGAATCCTTACAATTAGTAAAACTTTATTTTTATATGGGCCAGTTTAGTAACTTTGGACTTCGGCCCGTCACGATTTGCCTTTAGCTGTTAAGTGTTAAAATCCACACCCATGCCCCTGCCGGGACTCGAACCCGGGACCGTTGAGTCGATAGCCTACCGCCGCAGACCGCTCGACCACCCGGCCGGCCCTTACAATTAGTCACCAACGCCATAACTCTAGGTGTAGAAATTCCAAAGATGGGGTATACTAGAAACCGCATGTTCCAGCGGCCATATTGGATTCTTACCTCTGCATATGGTCTCACACGCACTACCCAAACTGCGACCATAGTTTTCCTAACACTTGTCTCTTAACCTATACAATAACACTATTCACAATATTGTTTCATCAAACTGAACACAGTGGGGGGGGGGGGGGCATAAGCCCGGCCTGTGCCAAAAATTCTTAAAAGACGTACAATTTTTTTTAAAAATGCTCATCTTTGCATGTATGTCCCATTTTATAACTTTGTACATGTCTTCACGAATAAAATACTATTATTTTCCGAAAGTTTGACAAAAATCGGAGGTGGGATCACTGTTGCTATTCAAGGTCAAAGTTCAAGGTCATTTTTTTCATTTCTTAGGGAGGGGCCAGTGTTGCATATCAAATGAAAAGGCCTTAAAGACCTTTACAACGACGCGAGAATCACATCTCTACCTTAATTAGGACAAAAGGTACAACCATTTTAAATAATCAATGTGACTCAAAATTTCGGGAAAAAATCAAAGTTTGAGATAGTATCACTCCAGAATTATATTACACAGGACTGCAATATGTCAGTTTTGGGCGTTTCTCACTAGGTCCTACTAACACACCAAAATTCATAAAATTCTGACATAATGAGGTAAATGACTATGTTGATCTGACATCCTATAGTAAAATATTGCATCAATTCCCATAGTTAAAATTAACACAAGTGAATATGTTCACCAGAGGTTCCAGTTCAGAAATTACACTTGTATAATAAAAATGACCTAAACTCCCACTTTGTAATATTTCTGTTTCAATTTAATATCAAGCGTGTTAGTCAATTTATTTTAGATATTATGTGTGTATGTATGCATAAATATCTCAATAATGAAATATTCACTTGAACACTTTTACACGTTTTATGTTATTCACACATGTGTTTGATAGATGCCACTTATTGCACATGTAAATAAACTGCGAATAGTTTATACAAACAGAGAAATCTTTAGTAGTTTCACAATGGCAAAAAATCGACACGGATAAATAGTTTATTTCAGCTACTTTAAGCAAGATATTCAATATACTAGTTACAAATGCGGAACCAAAACGTAATTTGCTACAGGAATTGTTCTCAATAAACTTAACAATAACGTATTTATAATCCTTTGAAAATAAATCAATTGTTGTCAACATTCTGATTTTAGTTGAGCGTTTGATTTTAGTATTTTAAAACATATCACCAACGTAAAATAACTTCTAAATACCATAGAAGAAGATGCCTCCACCATTAGTTCTCAATCGCGTAGGAACTAATAATGTTCACAATATAACCTTTCATTAGCATAATAGCTGATATTCTCAATATAACTTCTTACTAATGCGAGAACTGATATCCTTAATATAAGGTCTCGTCAGCGTATGTTTTCATTTTAACTTCTCATTAGCAGAGGAGCTGATGAGCTCAATATACCCTGTAATTTACGTAGGAGCTGATGGCCTCAAAAAGAAATTGCTAGGGTAAAATCTCCCATCCACAGCACAAGTTATAATAGTGACGAAAGTTTTGTGCCGATGACCTTGGACTGACGGAAGCGAGGCGAGTTTAACTTTGGCAAAATTATGAAAAGAAAAGAAATAAATATCACCTGATTTATCCACTCAACTGTAAACCTGAGGCACACAGCGTAGGAACTGAGTGGGATGAATAAAGAATCCGAACAAAAACACCAGAGGTGCAAAAAGTGGAGCCAAGTTCTTTAGCCCTAAAAAGGTGTGAAATGGGAGACGGATGAGCCAAGTTCCTTGGTGACAGCATGTAACAGGAACAAAGGAACTTGGCGCGAGCTGGCAACAGCCTTAGGGTTGGTGACGGTGGACGTAGTGGGTTTTAGGATCCCCACCACCCTTATAGCTTGAGGATCATGAACCTTGCCACCTCGCGCCAAGTTTCTTTGTTCCTGTTACATGCTGTCACCAAGGAACTTGGCTCATCCGTCTACCATTTCACACCTTTTTAGGGCTAAAGAACTTGGCTCCACTTTTTGCACCTCTGGTGTTTTTGTTCGGATTTCACAGCTTTTTGTACGTGTATAATATATATACTCGCTCGCTCGGCCTCGTTTAGGTCCTCGCCCCCCGTAGCTGGCTGCGCCCCCAACTTCGAGTTTTTGGGTACTTACGCCACTTTATCGTAACCACTCTCCAGGACACTGTGCTTCCATGTTGCAGATTTTTTCCCATAACCACCACCCATGGGAATGAGATATTTATTGAAACATAGGGAAGCTTTGCCATATTTATTGTAACCTACTTGTGATGATACAGCAAATTTGCTTCCTGCTGGCTGCCCTAAAATCCACCACCACCAACCCTAAGGCCCATCATCTGGTGTTTTGCTCGGATTTCACAGCTTTTTATACGTGTATATATATGCTGGGTTCGCCTCGCTGGGTGTGCTGCCCCAGAATTCAAATTTTTAGGGCTACGCCCCCTTTATATGATCAGACTTTCTGGGGACAGCGCCCCATGCTGTGCAGACCTTTTCCCATATCGCCTCGGGGGCTGCACGCTCATAGCGGTGGTTTGATCCATTTATTGAAACATTTTCGTGATGGTACACCTTCATACCAAATTTCGTTTCTCTAGCTTCAGTGGTTTGGAAAATGGTATTTGGGCGGCTATGTTGAACTAAAGAAAGCGATTTTTAAAAAGTTTTCTTACATTGCCGTTACCTACTTGTGATGGTACACCTTCATACCAGATTTCGTTTCTATAGCTCGAATGGTGTGGAAAAAGTTTTTGTGCGGCCATTTTGATCCAAGTTAACAACTTTTTCAAAAATGTAAATTATTCCTAAACTACTCTTGTTAATACACCTTTATGCCAAATTTCGTATCCCTAGTTCAAACGTTCTGGAAAATGGATTATGAAGTCAGCCATTTTGGATTCAAAATGATGTCTTTGCAGATATTTTGTAATCTACTAGTGATGATATACCGTCATACTTCGAAATTTCATATTTCAATTTTTAACATCTTTTTTCTTACAGAACCTCAAAATCGCTGATTTCGCAATAAACTCTTGTTCCTGTATAGCATGCTGACGTTTTGTGACACGCGGAACTTGGCTACATGCACTGCCGTACGTGTTGATACTCTCCTCGATTCGCTCGCGTCGCTGCGCCAAGAATCCCACGGCAGGCCGCGCATCGAACTTGAGAAGTTTTCAGGAACTGCGTCTTTTTATCACAACCAGAATCTGCAGTGCACTGCGCCACATGATGCAGATATTCCCTCATACTCCAGAGCGCTGCGTCCGAATGGGGAAACTTCCACATTCTGCCTCTATAACATGCTCCTGGCAGTGCTAACGTTTGTGACGAGTAAAACTTGGTGGGACACCTGCAGGAGTATTGGAAGTTGGCGCGAGGAACTAGGCTCATCCATATTCCATTTCACCACTTTTTAAGGTTGAAGGAGTTGACTGGACAGTTTGCACCCCTGGTGCTTTTGCTCGTTTTTCGCAGCTTTTTACACTTGTGTAATGTATATACTCGCTTCGCCTGATTGGGGCGCTGCCCCCAGAATTCCAAGATGGCCTCACTGGGGCGCACCCCTTTATCGCAATCAGGCTCCAGCTGGGAACTGTACCCTAGTAGGGGAGACGAGCCGAATTTATTCTAACCTACTCGTAATGGTACACCTTCATACCAAATTTCGTTTCTCTAGCTTCAGTCGTTATAAAGTGGGGCTTAGGCGGGCATTTTGGATAAAAGATGGACACATTTTTAACGTTTTCTTATATTTTCGTGACATACTCGTGATGATACACTGTCATACCAAATTTCATTTCTCTATCTCGAACGATGTGAAAAATGGTATTTCAGCTGCCATTTTGAATCAAAGATGGTGAATTTTTTAAAACGTTGTTATGTTTTCCTAAACTACTCTTGATAATACATCATTATGCCAAATTTCGTATCTCTGGCTCAAGCAGTTGGAAAATGGATT
>JAGDQP010025136.1:0-27205 GCA_022664845.1 Lepisma saccharinum | reverse complement strand
CACCAGGTATCGACAATATAAGTTACCGACACATCAAAGAAGCTCCTGTCTTGTTCATCAATCTACTAGCAACAATTTACACGTTCATACTACGAACAGGTTTCATACCGCTGGACTGTAAAATATCAAAAACACTTATGTTTCCGAAACCAAATAAACCGACAAACTCTGTTTCTTCATATCGGCCAATACAACTCACAACAACATTCAGCAAAATACTGGAGCGGATACTGGTTTACAGGTTACACCAACATATTACTGAATATAATTTACTACCGTTACAACAAGCTGGCTTCCGACCGAACTTCAGTATCAATGATCAACTACTAAGACTCACAAATCTAATAACCCAAAACTACAATTCACTCAAACCATCATGTTTAATTTTATTTGATTTGGAAAAGGCATTCGATAGGGTATGGCACCATGGACTCCTTTATAAACTCATCAAGCTCAAACTTCCCGCTGCGTACATAAGGTTCACATTCCATTTTTTGTCAAACCGTCTTTCCTACGTAAACATTAACAATAGCAGTTCACATCCATATTTCATTCTGAGTGGTGTCCCACAGGGCTCAGCGTTATCACCGCTACTCTACCTCCTTTACGTAGCGGAATTCCCAGCCTTCCCAACAATGTACATCTGTTCCAATACGCAGACGACACTGCGTTCCTAGCTGCAGGGAAAACCATCCAAAGCATAAACAATAGTCTAAACAACGCCATTACCAGCTTCGTTACTTGGTGTAACAAATGGCAACTAAAAATAAACTCAAATAAAACACAAGCAATAGTTTTCATCCCACAGAACCGACGCTCCAAAGTTCACCGAAATCCTAACAAACTATCCATCACAGTAGACAATACGCCCATAAGACCAGGAAAACAAGTCACATACCTTGGCATTACATTTGACCAGAACCTAACATGGCGCCCGTATCTGAATAAGGTGACCGAAAAGGCATACAATAGACTGAAACTACTCAGAAGATTGACGGGCACCACCTGGGGTCTACGCCCTGAAACAATTCTTACGACCTACAAAGTATTTCTAAGGCCGGCCCTAACTTATGGTTTCACAGCCTGGATCGCAGCCCCAGAATTTTACTATGAAAAACTGAAAGTCCTGGAACGTCACGCCTTTCGAATTGCCTATCGCATTAAACTGCCCAGCCCAACCAGAGAGCTATACGACCAAGTCCCATTCGCAAACATCTTAGATCACATAGAGAAACTACGATTAAAATATACAAGAACAAGATTTCAAAACGATCACCCCCTGCTAGTAGATACTATCCAGACCGACGTCAGCTTTAATCCAAAACAGATTTTCATCCACACACCACTTTCATTACTAAGCACAATATACAAGAACGATATAACCGATCAACACGAGGACTATGCAGTGGCTGACGCACTATCAATCCAAGACTGCCCACAATATATAGCATCTCTGAAGGCGGAATAAACAAATATTCAACTAAATACCACAGCTAAATGAACCCACATTCTAGACTTTAATTTGCCTAAAGGCAACGAGCATAATATGAAAAGAGAAAATATAACAACAGAAAACAAAGAAACAGGTGATGGAAGATATTATAGAAACCTCAGAGCCCAGCAAATATATTATAAAATATAGTGTTTACAAAGAAAAGCTCATCCCTAAATGAGGGCGTAACCCTCAAAAGGGGCTAACCTAAGGGTTAGCAGCAGGAAAAAAAAATTTCCAAGTCATTCCAGGAAGCCACCCTGGAAAATAAAAATACGGCGTTGGAAGCAAACCAACTAAAAAAATGTACATTTTTTTACCACAAAAGAAAAGGAAGTACCCTTTATTCATTCGTTCCAACTTTGCTCCCTTGTTTCTAAATCTGTTCGGTCTTTCAGTTTTTTATTGAATGTTGTTTCCAACTCTGTTGTTTTGGTCACTTGTTTTACTGCATTTTGTAGGCAATCGTGTCTTGCTTCTCTCTTTCCATGCGCTTGGTTAGCAACCCTGTCTTGTTGCTTTATTTCCATGCATTTCTTTAGCAGCCCTGTTACGTTCTTCTTTCCTCATCTTCAAGAGGAATGACCTTTCCAGGCGCCATCTTAAAATTCAGTGTAATACCTTTTTTTCAACTGTCGTCATAGCCTTGTACAATCAGCCCTGCTGGCGTCACCTAGGATCTTGTTCAAACTGGACTTTGGTGTTATCAAATCGGAATTTCCACTTCATCACCAACTATGATGACGCAATCTTACTTTTCAGTGTTTCTTCTAATAAAGCATTATGCAATCCTTCCAAATTTCCCCACAATCAACACTGCTGACGTCACCACCTACCACTTGCGAAACCACTGGACTACGACGCTCCCTGGCAGCCATCTTGCTTTCCGGTGTTCTTGCACTTCTATAAAAATGATTGTGTAATAACCACCCACATTTCACCCATAGCGTTGTTCAATCATCCCCTGCTGACGTCAGCAGCCACCTCGAGGCCATTAACTAGTTGCAAAACCACGCGGCTCATGGTCGCCATCTTGTTTTCCGGTGTTCTTACACTTCTATAAAAATGATTGCGTAATTCCCTCCACCACCCACATTTCACTCATAGCGTTGTTCAATCATCCCCTGCTGACGTCAGCACCCATCTTTAAGTCACCTCCAAGCACAATCTACTTGCGAAACCACTCGACTACGTGGCACCATGGCGGCCATCTTGTTTTCCGGTGCTTGTACACTACTTCTACTAAAACAATGGGAAAGACTGATCATCTTCGCTATACCGAAAGTTCTAATAGTAGAGCATGTACTTTGAACACAAAGATATACACAAATACAGATGGAAATGTCCAGATAGCAAAATACACAACCAGATCGAACATGTATTAGTAGATAGACGAAGACATACCAACATAATGGACGTTAGGGTGTACCGAGGAGAGGAAGGCGATTCTGACCATCAGTTATTATTGATTTTAAACTGAGGGAAAAGTTATGCATTGCAACAGGGAAAGCAAAAGATTAAAACAATGAAATTCGAAGTAAAACAATAACTGACACGGGTGTAAAAGCAGACTACTAATTGGAAATCGCGAATTGGTTCAAAATCTTAGCCGACTTGTGGGGGTTAAAAGCAAACTCTATCATCTCCACTTTCTGGGAAACCAAGATTTTAATGGCATTGTATACACTAAAGTGTCTAATGAAGGTAAATGAATATTAAACCCTAGTTTGTTGGGTAATTTCTAGTTTTATGCATAGGAACCACAGCAAAAACGTAACCAAACACTATGTTATTTACCACCATAAATTTTCTTTTGGTCCTCATGTAAAATTTAACGGAGTAGAGATTGCAGCTTGAGGTAGCAGCAAAAAGGTGTAGGTGAGAAGAAACGACTGGAAAACAAGCCTTGTTTTGATGAAGAATACCTTAAGCTTCACAAGGAAAGAAAAAAGTAAGGCAGAGATGACTAAACAATAAAACAGAAAACAATGAAAACCACTACATAGATGAGTAACGTAACGCCGCACGCGGGTTTAGAAATATAAAACGAAAATAACCTGATGGGAAAAATTCAGGTGACCGAGGAAAACGGTGAGACAAATAACACATGATATTTGTACAAAGAAAAAAGCTTGTTGAGAGAAGGTTACCAGCCACGACTAGAGATGATTATTTATTTATTTATTTATTATTAAGTTTCAGATACAGCTTGAGTTGCCATTTTAGACAGAAACAAAATAACACTGTAACAAACTAAATAACTTTACTACAAACTAAATGACATGAAATTAAATTTTAAACAACACATAACACACCAATTGAAATAAATAACATAACGATTATACTACACAAGAGGAATAACTCACATATTTGTATTTAGCGATCGATGGAAAGTGTTTTCAGATACGAAAATATCAATATTTGAATCAAGGTTATTGTACATAATTACTAGTCTATGGAATAAGGAGCGCTGCAGTATATTTAGCCTAGGCGTGGTACAATGAAGGAGGTTATTAGAAATTCGTGATGGATTACAAATGAACGTGATGATCTTCAGGCTCATGGAAAAGTGTAAAAGCTATTTCAACAACCTTCTTCATGTACATACCGGAGAACAAACGGATTAATTTGAAATTCATACCACAAAACCGTGGATATCCGAATCTAGCGATATTGAGGTCGAAATTTCGATAAAGAAATGGGGAATTTTCAAATCACAAGGGATTTAAAACATCCCATCCGAATTAATTAAAACTGGAAGATTGACACTAGCCAAGCAACTGCATAAATTGATAAGTGCTATGTGAAGAAAAGAGATGCTTCCAAAGGACTGGAAAGCCTGAGTAATAGTTGCGGTTTATAAACATTACGATAAAATTGACTTTAGTAGTAACCGAGGAGTCTCTATACTCCCAAAATGTTACAAGGTGTTGAATAACATCCTGCTAAAACGCCTCAGCGTATAGTGGATGAAATAATTGGAGATCACCAATGTTGATTTAGAAAAGTAGATCTACATTGGATCAGTTTTCGGGCTTGAGGAAAATCTTAGAGAAGAAGTGGGAATACAAAGTGACGGTTTGACAGTTGTTCATAGATTTTAAGAAGGCATATTACTCTATCAAGAGGGAAAATCTGTACAATATTCGGGTAAAATTTGGAATTCCGAAAAACTGCTCCGCTAGTAAGAATGTATCTCAGCGACTCAATAAGCAGAATGTGTATAGATACTACTATGTCAGATAGCTTTGATATTCGCAGCAGGTTGAAACAAAGTTATGTCTTGTCATCACAAATGTTTAATTTTTCATGAGAATATGCCGTTCTATGCTGTTCAGAGGGCAAACACTGAATATCTTAAACCAACTGTTTGTATACGCGGATGACAGATTTAATAGCGGACGATAGAGATTCGCTACAAAGTAGCTCCGATGTCTTAAGACGAAATTACATTTACGAACCTGCTGATAGATTTCATGACCAAGCTTCCTCGACGAACAAGCTCTACAATGCAATAGTGCCTTACACTAACGAGCTTGGTCGTCGAGGAAGCTGATCAGCAAGCTCGAAAGTGTAATAACACCCTTCGTAGAAGCTTGCGATGAGATAGGTCTACAGATGAACATAGAAAAAACAAGATAACAAGCCAAAACACAGAGGATGGAGGGAATAAATAAATAAGAATTAAGAATGAGATCCTAGAGAAACTAAATGATTTTAAATAATCAGGAGCATATGTAACTAGCAAGAACGAAGTAACAAAGAAGAAAAAAAGTAGTTTAGCATCGGGTAATGCATGTTTCCATTCAGTCCAGAAACACATAACCTTGCAATTTATTTCCAGAAAATTTAAATTAAAAATATACAGAATGGTTATTCTGCCGGCAATATAATACTTTATAGTTTCGAAAGCTGGAGTATGACCCTATCAGTTGAACATAAATTATGAGTGCTTGAAGGCGAGGTTTTGAGAAAGATATACGAGCGAAAACGGGACGAGCTGTCCGGAGATTAGAGGAGACTGCGTAATAAAGAACTCCACGAACTCTATGATTCACTTAACGTTATGAGACTAATAAAATCACGAAGGGTAAGATGTGCAGCCCATATAGCTAGGATGGAGGAGAAACGAAAATTATATTCCATTTGGTTGGTAAACCGAAGGGAAGATCAAGACGTCGTTGAGATGAAAATATTAGAACAGATATCGAGATGTAAATGTTGAAGATGAGAACTGGCTTCATGTTGCTTAGGATATAATCTTATAGCAAACGTTTGTTACTGCGGCTATGAACTTGCGAGTTCCGTGAGCTACAGAGTTAATTATTTGTATCAGGCGATTCGGAACTACTACTCAGTTTACAGAAAACGAAAATACTACCAGTAAAAATATTGATCATCATCTCAAAATATTGATGATTTGCGAGAAATATATCTTTGTCTTGAAGAAATTCGTTGTGTAGAAAACATAAAATCACTGTGACTTTTCAACGCCGTCTAAATATCTTTCAATGATCATCTATATTTAGAAATAAACTAGTGTTCTTACAGGCAAGGTACTTACTGCAGCATAGACTCAAAAGTGTCTGGATCGATATCTTCTACTGGAATCTCCATTTTTTCAGGAACAGAACCGTAGAACATCCTTTCAAAGACTTTGCTTACGCTAGCAAGCACACTTTTGTGGCACAAAAATTTCTAGAAGTAAATAAATAAATAACATCGAAAACATTAGCTGAAAGAGCAGGTATACAGCTTTTCAGCGGTGAGCAACATTTACCACGGATCATATAAAATCGATTTTTTTTACTTTTATATGTGTATATAGATAGACTTTTTCCTGAGCACCTGGTCGAATTGTCTTGCTTAAGTGGGAATTGATTTAAGCATTTTCAGAATTTGCATTTGAAATTATTTAGAACGTTTAGGTATCTATGGCTCATGTAGGAACAATTTTGGACGTTGCAGAGAATTACTTGTACTTTTAAAAAAATGACAGTTTTGGCGCACCTACAGTACATAATTCGCACTCGCACTCAAACATTAAGCCTTATTATACATATATTCCTTACGAGATTGCTAACAATGAAAATAAAAAAAATGTTGATAATTGAATATGTAAATATGCTTTGTTTCTTCACTACAATCGAGGAAAAATTTAAGGGCAAAGTTGGAAAATGGATATATTTTGACCAGGAACAACAATTGCGTTTTTTTTTGTGACTAGCTAGTTGAGCATATTAGTAGTAAATGGTAATTAATGAGTGATGTCGGAAATACAGGAAGCTAAAGAAGCATTACCTTGAGCACTTTAATTCAAATCGCGCGTGGAGTGATGGAAAAGTGTCGCTTGCCGTGCGAAAGTTCGATGGTTGGAATCATGGTTATGTCATCATTTTCTTACACTTTATTTAGTACATATGCAAATGTTATGTTTTGCATGACGCGTTTGACATGTAAAGTGAATATTAGTGTTGTTGTTTTTTAAAATCGCATTCTTGTTTAGATTTCATTTGCAAAAATTCGTATCTAAAATCAATGCTTCTACTTCGGAAAGCTGTTCGACATCGGGGTGGCTGGAGGTTATTATTATTTTTAATATTATTTTTAATAATAATATTAATAATTACGCATGAGTAAAGTAGCAATTTATTTATTTTTATTCTCATACCGTTTTTACTCTTTATGTGAACATACAACTGCATTACGAAAATACGCAGATTTTAAATAAATGAAATAAGAATATGAATGCAAATTAAAATTGAAGCTTTAACTTACTAACATTAACTCTAAACGTGAAAAGCAAATTGTACAACAGCAACAAGTATTTGCACATAAAAAAAAAAAAAACTTAACCAGAACTTGAATCGCTGACTTTTCTCATGGCAAGCGTACTCCTTTCAATTACCCCAGCAAGCCTATGCGAAATAATATACACAGGAATAATTATTCCACTAATTATAATTATTCCATTTGATTTAATTTTTTTTCTTGGAAAAATTTCATTGTTGGTACTAGATTTATGGTATTGATTTCACTTTAGTTTCCAAACTGGTTACTGAAATATGTTGGTTCAAAACCGCCCAACCTTCCCAATGCAAATTGAAAACCAGCGACCTTAGCCACTGAACTACGAGTACTATCCTAAGAGTACTTGTTTATTAATTGTTAATAACAGGTATTTTCTGTTTCGGATTTTGATGGTAGATAGACAGAAGGACCACTCATCTTCTATTCAACTGATATGTTATTCCTAATAAATATGTACAATACTTGCAAACTTTAAGCTCTAATTTATCTCATATCTAACTTAACCGCCACTGACGAAGGGAAAATAAGTAATACTGCAATCTGTTATAAAAGTTGAACCACGAATTCTACTCTGTGATAGTCATAAAGTATTATATACGAAAACTTACCTTTTGACTATCTTTCGGACCAACCAAGAATGAAACATCAGAATAGGATTTAGTTTCCCATAGATATTTAACTCTGTCATTCCAGTCAGAGTCCTCATCTTGCCATTCATCGAAATCTGTTTCTAGATATGTCTGTAAGCTCTCCTCTTCGGTTTTCTTCTCAGCAGAAGTAGCTTCTTCCATTTTGCTCTGACAAGAATTAAATTGTAAATTCCAACAATTGTGAAAACAAGTTGTGTCTTATAAATTTGAAGAATAGCTTATATTCTACGAAAACCGTAGCACAGAAAAAGACGACGATTATCTTTTTTTTTCTTTCCAGCATTTCTGCACATAAAAGGTATTTCTGAATAATTGAAATTCCAAATATGCAGAACCATTATTCTGCCGGTAATACCATACGGTTACTAAAGTTGGAGTATGGCCCTAGCAAATGAACATAAATTAAAAATATTTAAAAATAATGTCTTGACAAAGATATACGGGTCAAGACGGGACGAGATAACTGGAGAATGGAGGAGACTGTATAGTGAAGAACTTTACAGATTTTAGTACTCACGCTATGTTGTAAGAATAATGAAATCAGGACGACTAATGTGTGGAGGCCGTGTAGTTCGGATCGGGGAAAACGAAGGTTGTATTTCATCTTGATTGGAAGGCCGGAGGGAAAGAGACCATTGGGAAGACCAAGGGAACGATGGGAAGGCAATATTAGAAGGGAGCTTCGAGATGTAGGTGTGTATGATAAAAAGTGGCTTGATGTTGCTCAGGGTAGAATCATATCAAGATTGTTTGTTTTTGCGGCGATTAACGTACGATTTTTATAAGCTATAGAGTAAGTAAGTAAAAAGAAGTGCTAATGACTGGACATTATCGGAACAACTATTGGTTAGAATGTGTCAACTATTGGCCATTTTGGTGTTTTGATGATAAAATAATTTTAAAAAATCATGTTCAGACTTTTCATTGTTTCACTGTAAAATTAACACAGCTGAGTGTTAGAGCGTTTGCGTAGCATTCTGGAGGTCGCAGGTTCGAACCAAGCGGCCGACCATCCTGACTGAGGTTTCCACTCAGTCACACGAGGAAAATCCTGGGATGGCACCTTCTACATTGGCCCTGTCTGACACCTTCGCGAATCATTTCCCCATCCCTATCTCGCCCTGAGTCTTCGATGTCTAAGGGCCATAAAAATTCTAATTCAACCTTAAAATTAACGTTAGAAACGATCTAAGAGTTCAAAACTGGCCATAAACAAAAGAGCCGGAATAGAACCGAAGTCGGAATAGAAATAGAGCCGGAAGAGAACTGCACTTCAAGTTTTAAAACAAAGTAGTCTACAAGTCTCATAACCCATAAGTTTAACTTATGTGTAAAATATTTCATTGTTCTATGTTGGGCACTTGGATGACCATGTTAATAAGCTACATGTAATTGTAGCAGATGTTGAAACTTTACTGCCAGCTGATGCAGTGAGTACATTTTGAACCTAAGTGTTCGAATCATTTAATGATGTTAACGTTTCTTATGCGGCAATCTAGATGGATAGTATTGATGCCGAGCTTTAGAAGCAGTGGATGGAAATAATGCCAGGATACGAGAAAAGTGAATGTGGCTGAAACAGAAACAAGAAAAAAAGAGATGTTTGTCCTGAAGGATGGTCCTTATGATTTGATACTACGACAGAAAAGTTAGCAAAATTTGTTGAAGTAATTATAATTTTCAAAGAAAGGAATATCTCCCATAAGGTTAATGAGAAACCCATTAAATGTAAAATGTATATTATTACAAGTGTTATTGTCCGATTTTCAACATTTAGGCGCATAAAAAGGGCGTGTTTGGAAATGGAGTACACAGTTGATAATAATATTCTGATAAAACTTAGGATTGAGAAAAATTGTCTGCCAAACTATTGTAAGATCTCTCGAAACAAACAAGAAAGGGGCACTTTTTTAAGTTGATTACTGCATAAATTTTGAGACGATTAAATCTAAGGCTCTTTCCTCATTAAAGCGGCTATAAATTGTTGAAAAGTGGTGTAATAATTATAATTATAACTAATTAAACACTCACTTATGAATAGTTACTGAAAGCTAATTCTTGCCAAACTGTTGCAATGCGTTTCTCACTTAAAACCAATAAGAACACGTTATCGTCTTCTAAAATACTGTGGATACATCATTACAAGAACCTTGGTATCATATTTGAAGAAAAGCTCAATTTTACTCCTTGCATTGAATACGGTACGTAACTTCTGAAGCCTTCAAACGTCTTTGGTTTCTCTGCAGTTGTACACGTTCCCAGATAATACAAATTTCAAAATGTTTCGATGATATTTTCTCATTTGAGTTCTTCCCAGTACTAAATACTTAACCAATCTATTCTATGGCTTGTGAAACGAACTTATCTAAGTTATACACGGTTACAATATTAAGTTGAGGTTGGAGTTTTAAGATATACTAGTTCTTTCCTCCTGGAGAATTGTTTCACGGCACGCCTAATAGTTAAACAACCAACATGACAGTACAAATATGCCCCAGAACATGCCATGCCAGGATATTGTTCCATTTGCAGGCTAAAAGTATGAGTCGTGGAGCATCATTTAGCGAACCACGAGATAGATAAGCAAAAATTCAATTTAAGTTAGGTTCTAAAAGATAGGAATTAATGCAAAGAAGATGAAATAATAATATTGACATCATACAGGAATCGTCATTACGTAATGCAACAAATCTTGTCTTGTTCAAACATACATACGCTGACCCAGAGCGATAGCGACAGAGAGAAGGAGAGAGAATGAAAGAAGCGAAACAGCGAAAAAGAGAGGAGAAATGATGCATAAACGGAAAGACAAATGGTGGATGACAATGAAAGAAATTAAGTTTTAACGCTTCTGTATACACAGTCTGCGTCTCTCCCCCTTCCCCCTCTCTCTGTCTTGTATTTCTGTCCCTTTACGGGATAAATCTCTTTCAAGATAAATCGCGAATATAGTTTACAGCGCTAATCCCTTGAATAAAATAACTGGAAATCTAGGCGAGGTTTAAGCCCTCTTTCCATGTTGTCTCTCTTTAGATGGGAGCCGGGTGAATTAGTTCGTAAAAAATCTGCAAAGTAGGGTCCCAAAACCTCTGTTCAATAAACCCCACGAACTTGAACCTATGCTTGAACTTTTCTTAACTGTCCAGTATTTGTTTATTAAAATCCTATATCTGTAGTATGGTGACCTAATATATGTAGGTATAATCAAAAATAATATATATCATTTTGACATTATACAGAAAATTTAAAGTGCACGTCAGTTGATGTTTTATTTTTCATTTCTAGTAAAAGATTATACCTTTACTGCTAAGTTGTCGCATCAACGAACATTCCACTATGTTTTACACAGCGCCACGCACATACATTTTACACAGCGCCAGTCTCGCGAATTATTCTTTGGAGATAAAGCTCGGCTTTCATTTTCTCTTTCCGTTCCACATAAAGGACAGTGAATGAATACACAAAATTAAATTTAAATTGAATTTTGAATTTACTTTTAAGGCCTTTCAGGCAAATTCGGCTCAGGCTGGATGCATGGTGATTGGATTAATTGGTGGAATGAAGAAAGTGGAAAAAAACGGGAGAACACCGAGAAAACGCACGCACACGTATGGGCGGATTTATGGAGGGCATTGCCCCTCAATCATATCTGAGTGACTTTAAATGTTTCATTCTAAACGATAGCTTTGCAATTTCTTATCCATAAAATTAATTGTATTGCCCGCAGAGTATCTATGCTATATTCGCCCATGCCCACACGTTGTTCGTTCACAACAAAGCGCACATGGGATGAGTAGGGATCGATCCAACGCAGCATTTCTCAACATTTTCATGACGCGACCCCCTTGTACGGTGCCTTCTGCCTTGCGATCCCAAGGGGTAATTTTTTTGCTTGTAATAATCGGAAATATTTAACGTTGTATTAAATAACTTCCTGAAGTCTTCAACACACACACACACACACAAATATCTCTCTCTCTCTCTCTCTCTCTCTCTCTCTATATATATATATATATATATACTGTTCATCAATTCATGTTACAAAGAAACAGGTCTGTAGAAACGAAAGTTCGAATTCTAAAGTTATTTTCATGAATTTTTCTGCAGTTGCTTACAAGATCCTCAAATTTTCACACTGAGGATCGTGACAAAATTTTCCTAAATAAAGTTTCAATTCCCTTTCGGGAATTCAAACTCATAAATGAATCTCGCTGATGGGAAAAGCAAGACCACTTGTCCTTGTCTAATTTTATTAATTAGTACCAAGAAATTAAGTCAGACACTGATTTCTGTCTATAAAATATTCTAGCATCTCTTGATCTTGATCTACTTTACATTTTAGTTTGGATGTCCAAAACGGGCTTAAATTTTGTTTTGCGAAAAATTTTTCACAGTGTCGAAAGTGGGTTTTGTGAGCAATTGTAGCAAATTTCATGGAAATATCTGGAAAACTTTCGCTTTAACCGGTCTGTTTCTTAGCTACTCAAATTAGTAAAGTTAAAGCTATCCCCTGTGCGATACGGACGCGCCGTGAACGGCACATGGGGGATATGGAGGTAACACTCCACATCTTCTCAACTTACGATACGAAGTGAGGTGGAGTGGTCAGTCTCACGTTCGCCCGCCTTTACCTTCCCAAGGTGCCCAGGAGTACCAAGGACACTCTGGTACTCAGTTTGATAGGACGCTGAGTGCACCGCAGGTCACCAAGCATGGGAAGGATGAGTACCTAACTTTTGACTGAATATGTATCACAAAAATTGAACAGAATTTTTTTAATCTGGATAAATCAAAATAGGCTCAGATTGCGCGCTTACCTGCTAAACTTGTGCAATCTTTCGTAATGTTTTAAATATTTATGTCCTCTTTGTTTTCCTCTAATATTTGCTTTTCGTTTGAAAACATGTCAGTTGATTTGCTTTATTTGGTAATAAACATCCAAATTATATTAGAAAAAATCTATTCAACTAATTACATTACCTTTAGTAATGATGAAAACAAGTAAAATTAAATACCTTCTGTGAAATGTATTGGTTTTAGCTTACAAAACCCTAATTAACTTTATTTTCTCAACTCATCCCGCCGTCCCCTTGCACACAACCCACGGCCACCTTGGGGGGGGAGACCCCCAGGTTGAGAAACCCTGACCACCGTATACATACAAGTCTTGAGCTATACTATACATGCTTTTTTAGAAAAAGCTTGTGTTTAGCGTTACGCAAAATATATAATTTGGTGCGCGTAAACATGGGTTCAAGTCCGTGGGGGACTATTGAAGAGAATGGTTCGGACAGACTTTAGCCAAAAATATACGTCCTGTCGTTAGGAGTTCAGCTGTTTGTTTAGTCGTTTTTAGCAATCATTATCGATAATGTTTGAAAATAATTTTGTCTTTGCGTACTGCCTTTATTCTCTTTTTCATTATATAAACATTTGCAAATAAATTCAACCACCATTTGTCTTATTTTGAATGTAAACGCCATTTACAATTAGTAGAGAACGAAAATTTAACGTTCCGACTTAGCTGGAAAAAGTAAAATAAAATGTTGGAAAATATGGAGTTCGATTCCATATGCATGAGCATCGAAAGTACAATAACCAAGAGCCTGAAAGAATTCGGCCATGAGAGCTACGCTGTACAGTATGCAATGTAAACAAGTTCTATACCGATAACAATATTGCAAGTTCATGTAGTTTTTTTTATTCCACAGAAGTAGAAAATGTGGAAAAATTTTGAGGCTAGGTACTTCAGTCAGTAAGTCCGTTCTCAAAATTTACAAAAAGCTACACTTTCACGTAATACAGATATATGATGACGAACAAATTCAATCCTGAGGCACTTGCTGGAGTAGGAAACTTTATGGTTGTAGGTTCGAATCAACTGCAAGTGACGACCTTTGATACTTACAATAAAAACTCATAAGTTACAATTTGTGCTACGTTCAACTTGTCATATTGCACGAGGTATATTAGAACTTTTAATTGAAGTTTTAACCTCTCCATTTGCTAATGACATTTATTTTTGGTGATGGCTGGTTCAGACTGGTTTACGTTAAAATAAACAACAATAAATGATCGTATCTTAATGTGGCAATACTTACCCTAAACTGTATTTGCTCCTAAAACTGCATGACAAAAAGAACATGCATACACAAGTTTCTACTTAATACAAAATACATGCAGAAAAGGAAACATATGCTCAATGTTACATTTTCCTCTCATTTGAACTTAGTAATTCATGGCTGATGTATTTCGTTGGGAAGCTGGAGTAGGAGAAACGTGCTGGACATTTCAGTTAGAAAACAATCCAACATGGGTTCAAACTCTGTTCAAGAATTCTTTTTACAAAGCAATCGTGAATAATCTAGTCATCACTTCTTATACAAAACAGAGAATCCTTCACTGCGGAATGAAGTACCTGAGTCATTATAGAGAGGAAGACAATTTACGAAAGTTGGTTGGAAAAGTCAAAATCAAGTCTCAGGGGTTTTTACCAGGACAGTTAACAAAACGTCACTGATCAGAAATATCCATTTTTCATGTTATTATTCTCATAAGGAAACACTATATCAGTTGTTGAACACGCTTTGGATACAGACACCTGAACTATCGCTAGCGTGCTGGACTTCTAATTTGAAAACCTGGGTTCGATAACCCATCAGCCAGTTTCTTATTCACATACACTGAAGTATTCAAACAGAAATTCATCTGCGGGTTGTGGAGAACTTACGAAACATCACTGGTCAGAATCCCAGTCAATAGTTTTTGCATTGTTTAGCATAATGAAAATGTAGTTGTCATGTTTTTCATTGGTATTTTTCTCTTCTCTTTCCTGATATATTGTTATCGTGTCTTTGCTGCGACTTTCTTTTCTTCTTCTCTCTACCTAGTTATCTTTATTTATTCTCTTACTTTACACACACTATCTTTTTCGTGCGTGTTCCAGAGCCAATTCCGAGCCGCTTTCGATGAGCCGGTGATAGGGCCTGACTCAAACTTAAGTGACCCGGTAACCCGATTGACCCGGTCTGGAAAATATCTTTTACCTGGAATTTCGGCGTCGTATTTTTCGTGTTCTCGGGGTAACATGTCCGATCCTGGTCAACCCTGAACCAAACACTGTTAAAACGCAATGAAATAATTAAAATCTCTCTTTCGTACTCCGTGTTCTCAGATCTACATCGAATCACCGCGTCAGAATGCGTTCGGATCTTAAAGCTGATGACACAGTCCAAAAACTGACAAGCATCCTCCGACAGCTGGTGACCCGTTTCATCTCTGCCGTGTTCATTTCATTTGTGCGAATTGTTAAACCCACTGGTTAATTAGCGTTGTAATTATTAACACGTTATATTCACAATAGGTGGAATATAGAGTGATATGTTCGGAACATATTCACTTTAAGATATGAGTAGAAAATGTCTCTTTTTTAGCTATTGCAAGAGAGGAATTATTTTTATATTAATTTGGCACAAAATTCGTTTCCATCCTATAATTTATCAACATACAATTAAATGTTTTCCTTTTTTTTCATTTTTGAAATGCGCAACATGTAATGTCTGATATGCCTATATGAGCATGCGCATTTTGCTTTTGTACATTTGTAACTTTTCATTTTTTATGCAGTTTACATACATGTAATCTTGGCTCTTTCTGATAGAAATTAAGCAGAAAAATTATCATCCATTCATCCTCTGTCTATGTTCAATTTACATTAGTAGTCTGGAATAGAAAGTATGGCCTACGGTATCTACTAGGTTTGTTACAATCAGTGATTCCGCTAGACCCCGGCCCCTGTGAGGGTGTCAGCCGCAAATCCTCGATACTACTCCACAACTTTAACTTTTTTCGGACAAAAGTTGATAGAAACGGTACAAACCTCTATGTCCACCCTCCAAATATTGACTCTACACACACACTCCAATCCGGAAATCTTGGCAGAATCCCTGATTACAAAGTATTCCGAACTAGTATGTTTAATAATCCCAAACAAATTTGTAAACACAGCCCGCACAAACAAAGCATATGAGTTACACTTTTGATATTATCCTAGATCTGTCTCAAATCTCTGGAGTTTCATTGGAAATCATGAGTATTTAATCTGATCACGAAGTTTGGTCTCCATTTTGAAAGTGACTTAATGAATTTTTGAAGCACCGTTGATATATTCGAATAGCCCTGAAAAAAATCTAAAATCTAAAATTCACTTCTATTTTGCTGTTAGATTTGTAGGAACTGAACTTATTTTTTTATTACGTTTAAAATCCATATTTTTATGTGTGCTTGCTCTTCTTCTTCCCCTTTTTCTTCTTCTTCTTTCTCCCCTTTTATCTCTCTCTCCTTCTCTCTCTCTCTCATTTCTCTGCCTCTATCTAACAGACATCCATCGGTTTCAATGTTTCATTGTATGTGTTTAAATTTCTCCCTCCATCAACTTATGTATATTGATTCATCTCGCTTTTATTCTTTCTTTTCATCGATACTAATACATGTCTATTTTGAAAAAAAAATCGTGCAAATGATGTTTGCTGATTTTAGTCTGGTCGAGACGAAGGAAGCAGAAAGAGGGAAGCAGAACCTAGCTGCGCGGCGTTCGTTGTCACACTTTTCTTGGGGGTGTAAAGTGTACAAGTATGATGTAAAATGACGTTTGCTGCATCCATACTAACTTCTAAGAAATAAATAAAAATATTTACCAATTTATGAAAAAGTATCTATCTCGAGCATGTGAGTGTGGATACAACTTATTACGAATACAACCTTCTAATAATTAAAACGCTATTAAACTAGAATTTATAATAATCTACAAAGACAGAATGAACATAGATATGTAGAAAGGGTGTGGGCGGGGAGAAAGGAATGAAAGTGATACATGAGAGAAGACTAGGACATGAAAAGAAAATATAAGGAAGAGTGAGAGGGGGGAGAAAAAACTAAGAGAAACATGAGAACTATATTGATTTATCATTTTGATAAAAAAAACTCACACATATATTATTTACTCTCTGATCCTCTAGCCAGTGATGCATCTCGCCTCGTGTCTCTCCAACCGGAAATGCTTATCTGATTAACTTCTGTGAATAGATGCATGCTTCATTTTACTAAAATTGGTGCCAGAGTAAAAACTAATCCAGACTCTCAGATTGAAAGTCTAAAGCTTTAGCCAGTATACTACACATTGCGTTCAACGTTAACTGCTTAACACATGTTACAGTTTTTCCTTTTAAGGTTATCTTCTACGTATCTTGAAAGTCCTATCTTCACCATGTTAAATAATTACTTCCTACATAACTCGGCTAGTTTTACACGTAGAGAGATGCAGCTTGTACCTGTTCATAGAGAAACTCTTTGAGCATGCATATAATCTATTTGCGTTTTTAAAAAATAACAATTTATGACTTAAATAATTAAATCTCTGTTAACTATTATCTTTCATGAATGGGAGCAAGTTAGGAGGGAAAGGATGGAAGAGAAAATATGAGGAAGACTCCAGTTGAAAAGAACAACGGGGGAGCAGGAAAGGGGGGGGAGGGCGTTTGACATCCTTGTATCGTTGAGAAAGATGGAATGAGATAAGAGCATTAGTGCTTTCGGGTACACAAGGGAGTCAATGGAGAAAGGACAGGAAGATATTACCGTATGTTTAGTTCTATTATGATAGACTGCCTGATTTTTCAAGCTCAAAACCGGAACATCTGACATAACGAGTGTCACATCACCTCACACAATACGTATAGGTGTGTGTTGGGGCTGGGGAGTAAATACTTCCTTATACTAAGTTGTGCATATATATATATATTGTTCCTTTTTTATGCAATCTCGAAATGTTCATTTGTTACGCTGAAGTTTTATTTTTGTGTAATTAGCTATTGGTTTTAGTTAGGTGAAAGGGAGACTCTAACCTTGCTACTGTGTAATTCAAAACATAAATAAAGAAATACGTAAATTAGCAATGATAATTATAGACGTACACGCCATTACTTTAATCTCACCGGGACACTTTTTATACCGCCCGGTCCGCCGGAACTTCTCAAAACGGGTGTGTGTGGCAAACCTAATTATGCAAAACTGGATTTTAGTTACAAATGCAGATTCCGAACCAATTAATGAATGCACAATATTTATTTGTTAGAAAATAAAAATGGAAGAGTTTCATGGGTTTTGTATATCGAAATCTTTTTCTTACACACTGAAAAAGAAATTATTTCTTCGGATATTGATAACTTTTCTTCTTTCTTCATTGTAAGTGCTCTAACAAGGCACACCCGCGAACTCGGACAGGAGAAACCGGATGAAAGTTTCTACAGGAACTAATTTCTGGTCGCTGAATCCAGTGGTGATAGTCGTTTCCATGCAAAATCACGCAGTCAAGCAGCAATGGCGCCAGCTCATGGCCAATGTGCTAGAGAAGAGCTGAGAGGAAACGAGAAAATTGAAATGCTGAATTTAGTAAATATGATTAACGATTGAGTCTACATATGTAGAAGCACATGTGAATGCCGTATGTGAATCACAGTGTTGCCAACTCAATGAAAAGAATGTGTGAAAATAGGAATGGAAGAAAATGTCAAAAGAATGCAACGTAGTGGAATACATAAAGAACCCGCCACAGTAGTCGAGAATGAGGTTTTGTCATGTTATAAAACAGTGTTGCTAACTGCATAAAGGATAAAAGAGGTAATAAACGGCACCGTTACTGCTTGACTGCGTGATTTTGCATCGAAACGACTATCACCACTGGATTCAGCGACCTGAAATTAGTTCCTGTAGAAACTTTCATCCGGTTTCTCCTGTCCGAGTTTGCGGGTGTCCCTTGTAAGTGTCTTTACCTTATATTCATATTAGCTTATTTTTCCGCCCGTTATTGCGTAGTACTGAGGTTTTTCGCCCCCTTACCCCACCCTTGTGGGCTGTCGAACGGTAAAATAACAAGTAACACTTTTTCAACTGGACACTCAGATCTAGAAGAGATATACATATTTAAAATCATCATAAAAACTGTGTAAAATATTAGGTGCCATTGACCAGTGATTGAAGAGACATTTCCCGGGAAAATTTGTGAATAGCATTGTTTTTCGTACACTATTTATGAATATCTGGCGCTAGTTTACACTCACTCAATGCCGCGCACTATGGTGACAGACAGTCAAATGACACTGCTATTTGCACGTCGCTGTACTCATAATCAGCAGAGACCCACACTGGTACAAGTGTAGAGTTGGGTAGAATCAGTAGAATGGCCCACAAATACTAACAAGCAAACATTCTGATGGGACAGAAAAAGTTATGGTTTTTCCTTGTGCTATGATTAAGATGTCAAAATATGTGTGCGAAATTTTGGCAACCCAAGCGCAATTGGTTTGGGAAATAGACGCCCTAATGATGACACAATAATCAGATTCTCGTTTGTGTAGAGTGAAATAAAAGTGTTGAAATACCATTATACTTTTAAATTGCTTAAAAAAAGGCAAGCAAATACGATTTTAAATATGTATATCTCTTCTAGATCTGAGTGTCCAGTTGAAAAAGTGTTAGTTGTAAGATTGCTAATGAATTAATGCTAAATTTCCCCCCCTGCAGGCATTCAACCCGACATACTACATTTTGTTGTGGGTTGCTCAGCCTGGAAGGATATACCTGAATTATTGATTTTTACATGTCACCATTTTCCAATTCCACCCCACCCCTAGGCGAGGGCTGCTAGAAGGGGGGTTGCCAGTTGCCCCACAGTATTTCTTTCCAGATTGTAAGTGATATGTGCAGCAAGGTTTTTTGAAATTGGTCCAGGCGTTCGAGAGTTATGGTGGAACATACATAGATACAGACATCTATCTTTATATATGTTATAGATAAACATAAATTTCGAAAGTTGTTTAAACACTATATGATTTATATTGAAGATGGGATGTCAACGACTCGCTCGACTCGACTCGCGACTCGTTCAGACTCGAGTTGGTGCTCAGTACCTACTCGAGTCGAGTCGAGTCAATGGTCACAATTGCTTGAGTCGAGTCGAGTCGGCACTCAGTAGGTGCTCGAGTCGAGTCAAGTCGGTACTCAGAACTGCTCGAGTTGAGTCGAGTCGAGTCGGTACTCAGAACTGCTCGAGTCGAGTCGAGTCGGTACTCAGAACTGCTCGAGTCGAGTCGAGTCGGTACTCAGAACTGTTAGAGTCGAGCTGAGTCGGCGCTCACTCTTTGCTCGAGTCGAGTCGAGTAACTGCTCAGAAAGACTCACCCTGCGACTCGGTTACAGTAAGTCGAGTTCAAGCGACGACTCGACTTGAGCGTTAGACTCGCCGCTCGAGCCGAGCGGATTGACATAACCATAAAAAAAGTAGCCAGTGGACGATGTCATAGTAATGCAAAGTTATCTTACCTCATAATTTATACACAACTATCTCGGTTTTCTACTTGTTCAGTTATTCGAGAACACTTAGAACAATAAATTATTTCGCCAAGAGGATCAATAAACAAACTGCACATGGACTATCATGCTTTGTAGTATCATTATTTCCAAACTTAGAGGAAAGGAACAGCAAATAGTGAAACTAAATTAACATAAAAAAAATTATAATAAACTTCTTAAAGACATTCGTTTCTTAATCAATTGGTACAAAAAAGGAAAATAATGTTTATGCATGCCTAAAAAGAAAAGCATGAGGCGCTCTCTCATATACAATCACTTCATAAATTCTTGAAATGACGCGCACCATTCTTTTCTTTTTAGTCATGCATAAACATTTTTTTTTTACTTTTCAGTACGAATTGCTTAAGAAAAGAATGTCTTTAAAAAGCTTTTTTTCGAGTTATTTCGATGTCAACGACTCGCTCGACTCTGTCAGACTCGAGTCAAGTCGAGTCAGTGGTCACAACTGCTCGAGTCGAGTCGAGTTGCTGCTCAGAGAGACTCACCCTGCGACTCGGTTACAGTGAGTCGAGCTCGAGTGACGACTCGACTCGAGCGACGACTCTACTCGAGCGTTAGACTCGCCGCTCGAGCCTAGCGGATTGCCATCCCTAATTGGAGGCACAGGCATACGCAATTCAATTCAATGTAAAAAAAATATCCAATTCAATGTAAAAAAAAGTTAAGTAAAAACAGCGTAGAAGGGAACGCAGAGGTCCCCAATTCAATGTAAAAAAATGAAATAAGTAAAAACAGCATAGAAGGGAACGTAATACAGTCAGACCCGTACACGAGGAAGAAAGGAGGAAGAAAGAACATCTCACCAAAAGTCCTAAGAATGCGAAATATCCCCCCCCCCTTTCAATTGCTAGCCAAATAAGTGCATTGCAAAGTATTCATTAATAAATATAAAATGCAAAATGATGTTTACAAATCTAATGAAATGCGCCAGGGAGAGCTAGAATATTTTGCCTTTAGCTTCGCTTTGTATCAAGTTTTCCACTGTGCGAGAAAGTAAGAGATTTTTGCACAACAAAAAACACAACTGCAAAGGAGCGCTTCGACGACAACTACAAGACTCCTCCTTCACCCGCGGTAGGGAATTGGAGGAGAAAGAAGACATGAAGAAGGGAGGGGGAGGGTAGGGTATTTATCCTATTTGTCCTCGGGCCGGTTTTAAAAATATGTTCAAATGGTCAAAACATGTTACTGACAATCCCTTAACAATACTGTCCTTAAGGCTCCATCCTTTTTCCTCAATGATTCAAGGTTGTCAAATGCCTTCCCCCTTTTTCTTCTTTCTCTTTTGTAGTTCGACATCGAAGTCTTCATATTTCCTCCACCTATTGCTCCTATCTCTCCCCTCCGTTTACTCCTACTTGAGAAGAAAAATAGTTAAGAAATGTTTAGTTATTTAAGTCATAAATTGTTATTTTTTGAAAACGCAAATAGATTATATGCATGCTCAAAGAGTTTCTCTATGAACAGGTACAAGCTGCATCCCTCTACGTGTAAAACTAGCCGAGTTATGTAGGAAGTAACTATTAACATGGTGAAGATAGGACTTTCAAGATACGTAGAAGATGACCTTAAGAATTAAATCAAGAGAAGTGTATACTTCATGCCAGCAACGTTTCGCTAATCGTACTGGTAACGCGCGAAGACGTTGAGTCTTCTCCAACCATAAATTCGTAAATTACCTTATCAGTATAAAAACCCTTTCACTGTAAAGGGAAGAGTGACGCAGGAATTCTACTAACAAAAGAAGTGATATCCATTTTGGGAGTGATTTTTCTTGTGTCACTATGGGGGAATTGTTTCCTTTGTAATAAAATTAGGAGAGTTAGTATTGTCCCAGATCCCATGGTGACTCAAAGACAATCACTCCCAAAATGGATATCACTTCTTTTGTGAGTAGAATTCTTGCGTCACTCTTTCCTTTACCACGAAAGGGTATTTATACTATATCACTTATTTTGTAAGGCTGTCTGTTATAGTCGTCATACAAAAATCCGCTTTTGGACCGTGGTAGGCTCTTTATCTTGAAAACAGTAACTCTTATCAGAAAAATAAGCTTCGATTTACCCCAACTTGTTGGAGCCCGCAATTGACCACAACCCCCCTCCCCTCTCAGTACTAACCATTTTTCGCAAAAGCAAAAAGTCAGAAAAACTGTTCTATCGTTTGTGAAAATTTTGTGATTCGGCTAAAAAAAGTTTTGAACCCCTTCACTGATTTTGACGTCCAAAACACCGTTTGAAATTTATTGAAGCGTAGATTACAATTCCGCAAGTTTCGGAAGAATGTATGGTCTGGGCTAGGTGCTGTCATCAGTAATGTGAAATTTTGAATTTTTATTCGCTCCGCCATAGGGGGTCCAAGGTAGGTCCTACCAACCCATTTTTTTCTGTCTTAGTGTGAAAAGAGCTTTCAAATGAAAATGCAAACATCAAAATCAGGCCTATAGTTTGCTTGATCCGAAACTAGCTGTATACATAGAGTGTTGCTAAAAGACTCATTTGCCAGCGTCACTCGAAGAACTACCATCCTTCATGACCCTTTATCGTGACACCGCTGTTTGCAAGTAGAGGGTCTCTTCCTCCATTTAAATGGGTGACGTGAGCAATTCATTGCGTTGCTTCTACATTCCATAATACTGGATGTTTAGCGACAGAAGTTACTATTCCATTGTTCAAGATTACTTAGTAAATACGTTGCGTAAGAAGGAGCTTACTCATGTTATGTATTTGTAGTACTCGCTACACTATCTATGCTTCAAAGCTCTTTTTTGACCAAACATGGTAGAGGAGTAGGGTACATCAGGAAATCACAGGACATCATGATTAAAAGTGCTTTTGTCCATAAAGACGGACATAGTGGCCAAAAGTTTTGTTCATATGAATAAGCATTTATAGCGAAATCGAGGCAGGAAAACACACGTTTATTTATAAAGTGTTTGTAATAATGGAAAACGAATACACATGACTGGATATTGGTTAAACGCACTATCTTTTACCTCTCACAAAAAATAATTACTGGCAAAACTGACTTCATCAATGTATTTCTCGTATAACTCTAGTCCATAAAATTCTAACCCACTTCAATATGGTGATCATGACGATCTTACACTGTAGAAGATAGTACATTCAGTCAATATCCATTAATGTTTATTTGTTTCTATTATTACAAACATTTTATAAATAAACGTGTGTTTTCCGACTTAGATCTCACTATAAATGCTTTTTCTTATGAACAAAACTTTTGGCGACTGTTTCCGTCTTTATGGACAAAATCACTTTTAATCATACTTTCCTGTGGTTTCCTGATGTATCTCACTCCTCTACCAAGTTTGGTAAAACGAAGAGGTTTGAAGCATCGATAGGTTTACTTGACAGAAGTCGACTACTTTACAGCTGCACCATTCTATAAACTTCAATAGAACGGTAAGGAAGTATCGTTACTACATTTATGTTTTGAACTAATTATCGCGAATAATTTTCTTTATTTCCATAAATAGTGTACACTAAAATGTATGTGAATTTAGATGTTCAATAACATATAAACGAACTAGTACCAGTAATATGCGCATTAAAAGTAACCCATATGAAATGAAGCAACGATGACATACAGTAATTCGTCTGTGAAAATTTCAAGTTCAAAGCTCTTGGTAAACACAGTCCAATACCTTTGCTTTGCCATCCTATCCTATTCGCATAGAGAGCATTGAGCATCCTTAGATTTGCGGACAGTGAATTAGTAGGCTTAGTGTCGCGGGAATTATGGGATTTAACCCTGGTTATGTCTATTGGGTAAATCTTGTACGTGATACAAGAAAACTATGACGAGTTCTCGAATCAGCAGCAAAATCTAAGCTAATTAATTATACACATTGAATTTCTGTAATCTGATATAATGCAGACTGGTGTAAGCATACTAATATCTAGATGGTCTAAGCCCGTCCCATCTGCATAGTGTGACTGAATTACCATTCTTGAATCTAAGGAGATGAGGAAGGTAACGACAAGATGCTTACTTTTGACATCAACCAGGTATTTAACTACTGGAACTGAGAAGAGCCATGGGACATGTCAGAATCCTACCCACATGCTTCCATTGCAATAATTCAATATATCGCGATTGTAGCCAAGGCTTAGTAAGGCAATAATAATAATAACAACAATAATGATATTCTAATATGAATATGCATTCAACATGATCGTCACTGAGAAATCGCTTTGCTGTAAAGCTTTGTTTTATTTTGGCTGAATTAGTTTTATTGCAAATACTATAGAATCTAATTTGTATGTTATTAATTGCATTAACAAATGTTTATGTGCAATTTCGTGTAAGAGTATGCGGAAGCAGAGTTCCTCAATGAAGGGAAATTTTTGAATTAAATATTCAAATTTAAAAAGAGTGGCTATATGGGAATGCACACACTTTCTGAAAAAGGAAACACGATTACATGTGTTTGAATCCTGTCCAATCAATGTATTTTTATTATTTAAACTTCTTTTAACCAAAGAGTAGTAACTTCTAATGGAATGAGAGGTCATATACATTTTGTGAGATTCTAGTGCAAGAATGATATTCAATGAAGAAAACCAGAAATATTGTTTCGAACTACACTTCATTTGCCTGAAGATTTCGTTTCTTGCCTTCTGAGAGTTATAAAAAACACAATGCAAGAAAATTTTGAAACTGATCTACGAACGTAAGATTTAGTGCAATGGTATCGTTCTCGCTTGACGATCTGTGAACCTAAATTCGATTCGCAGTTAGGCTGCACAATTTGTTCTTACGACATGTGCCAAGAACGGAAAACACAATTGTAGAGATTTATATCTTTTCAAATATTGGTGAAATACTAGATTCAAAATATATATTATGTATGTGTGTCAGTAATTGTTTTAAGCATTAGATCTTTATATTGGTGTACGTTAACACTGACATGTACTGAATATATGAAAAGCATGGATAAAGATAGTCCTATGACACATTTTTATGATTCTGAGAAAAATAGCAGAATGAGGAATTTAAAATCAGAATTGTTAGTACAAATGAAGGCCCTGAAACCCATTTATCACTTACAATGTTAGTTATTTCGAATTATGCATAAGTCATTGAATAGAGTTGAAGAATGTGAAAGCAAATGCTCAAAATTGTGGCACAGAACTATATTGCTAGAGAGATTTCAACGTATTTTTATACGTACCTAGAAACTCCTTTCAAAATGTTAATGAAAACTTACTTCGAAAGTATTTAACATTCTTTGTTATTTTAGAGCCTTTGATAGCAAAGATCCTATATCCCTGCTCATAACGTTAGTCCATTCGTTCATCCGTGTCCAAAATTAAATATCATGAACTACAAGGTGTAGAGAGATGCGTGAAATGTCGTTGGAAAAGTCGTGACTAGAGTAGCTCAGAGCTCCCACGAACCGTCTTGACTGGTGCAGTGGTTCATTGTTGCCAATCCAATTGTTAAAATCAATAATTCATTTTACTTCTATATAGTAAACCCAACTGCACCAAACTTGACATGATCATTACTCGACAAAATAAAGAAA
The DNA here is from genome assembly GCA_022664845.1 of Lepisma saccharinum. Taxonomy (NCBI): domain Eukaryota; kingdom Metazoa; phylum Arthropoda; class Insecta; order Zygentoma; family Lepismatidae; genus Lepisma; species Lepisma saccharinum. The sequence goes on along the minus strand of JAGDQP010025136.1, from coordinate 1,275 downwards.
AACTGGTAATAAACAGTGTTGGAGTAACATTCTGGAAATCGTGTGTTGTATACACAAATTAATTTTATTGGGGAAAATTATAAAATGTTCATTCTTTAAGATTTTAGATTATAAGACAATGTATTAGTAAATAGAAACATGAAATAAATGAAAAGCTTCGAGGCGCGTGTAATGACGAATAGGAAATTTTGGATGATTAATCATATCAGGTTACGATGATATCATTGCATATGCTACTGTTGTTACCTAATGCAGAAATAAGTATTAAGACATTGACGACAAGAAACCTTCTATCATTCTAAAAAAGATTGGTAATTCATAAAATCCACCTACACACAACGATAGCATGAAATAACCTTGGTTCACACACATGGCTTAGAGCACAGAGCGCCCAATATGACAAATTTAGGATTACGTAAAAGCCTCTCTTGGTGAGAAACACTTGATTCTTTCCTTTCCAGGATTTGTAAATCATGTCATCATCGACATGACAACACTTGTTAGAAACAGAATTATAAAAAAAAACCTCTATTCCACCTATTTCGTTCTCGTAGTATGGCGATCTAAACTGAACAGGCAATATCTACATTATTCTCCGTTCTATTCTTTTAAAAAGTAAAAATTCACAAGTCGAAAGTTTCATGGACTTCGCGTGATTCCTGTTCCTTAGAAAAAGAACTTTAACTTCTGGCACGATTGGACTTATCAGTGTTCCATACTTGGTGGATATCCCCAGTTGACTACGAATATAGGATTTCATTGCTCAAATAGACATAGCCACAAATGAACCACTGGTGTTTAAACATTTTCTTCTCCGATATTGCCGACCGAGTAGCTGTGCGGTCTAAGGAGTTACTCCAACGACTCGAAGGTCCCGGGTTCGAGTCCCGTCAGGGGCATTGGTGCCTTTTAACTTGAACGTGGTGGATAATCGTGAGGGGCTGAAGTCAACAGTTAATAGACTGACCCATATAAAATAAAGTCCACCAAAGTTTATCTTCTCCGATATCAATGCTGCAGAGTTTGCTCGACAGCTATTTCATTAGCACACATTTGAATTACGATCTTGCTAAGTTGTGTAGGACTTAAATGATTTATGGTAAGTAATTTAAGTGAATTCTGGTAAGGTAATTTGAGCTATTACATTTGCTATTATTATTATGTTATTATATTTGTGTTTAGTTAGTTCGTAGAAGTATTAGGTTAGTGATCCGATCCTGTCGTCGCTGGTACGAGCTGGTCTTAGTAAAAACGAATTTTCCCTGTATAGTTTAA
>JAGDQP010025135.1:1280-27206 GCA_022664845.1 Lepisma saccharinum | reverse complement strand
AATTAATATGGTGTAGAGGGTTTTCGGGGCTTTTCAGGTGTTGTAACCCAATGGGAGTAAAGGTTCCAAACTAAAGTGAAATACTAAATGGGTTATGCAGAATCAAACGGTGAAATTTTCGAAAACCGGAGCATCCTGGAAATACTGTTACTGAGGTGCAACTTTAAATTTTTTAACAGAAACAATGGCTAATTTTGCTTTCTTTGAAATTTTAAGAATTTTCAGATGAAATATTGTTTAATATCTCGTAATGTTTGGCAATTGAAAGAGTCAATTGGTAAGTCAACAGTTAACTTACCAAGTAGTTCTTGTAACTGGTGAAACCGTGGAAAATCTGTCAGGACAGTCGACAATGGGGTTCGAACTCACGTGCCTACCCATTGCCGCTTCGAAACCTGCGACATTACTGTCTGAATAACGAGGGCAGGGTACGATCTGAATGTAAGCTGTCTGTAAAGATGATGAAATTACCTGTAAGTACTTATAATTTCATTGATTAGGTGAATACTTTTTCTTCTCTCTGGCGACGTTCAAATATTATGTAAGCACATCTTTAGTCATTTAATATAACTTGCCTCAACATTTAAGCAAAAATAAGCGGATATCCAACCTTCTGATTTGTATTAGATTGGTGCATAAATTCGTATCGTTTTTAACGCTATGATTTTTATCTACGTTAACAGGAGAACAGTAATTAATTAACACAATTACACAAATGCTGAGATGGCACATGGCTATTGTAGTCTAACGATACACGGTCATAATCACACTGACTCATTCAGTAATGTAGTCGCGTACATTATCAATGATTATATGCCAACGTTGGAGGAGTTCGATTTCTCGATTTTAGAACTCGTGTATTTTGACTTGAAGCAGTCAGTTAGTCAAGTTTCAAGAGCAGCTTCATCATGAAAGACTATAGTTAGAGAGAGTGAACTAGACAGACAGACAGACAGAGAGAGAGTGTATCATTTTTTTAAAATATTAAGTATTCATTATCATGAACGAACAATTATAGTCTAGGTTGTACCGAGCGACCGTAGATCAGTTAGTAGAGCGTCGGTTCAGCCATCGGAAGGTCCTGTGAACGATCTAAGCGGCCGCTCATTCGTACTTTTCCTCGGTTCTCTTCTCAGTCACACCAAATGCCGGAATAGTGCTTACAAACTAGAACCCGACCGACTACCTTCCAAGAACATCCCCCCAGGGTATAATGCACACGTTAATAAAGGTCAGTGGGGCTTCATAGTCTATTTGTTAGAGCATTGGACTCATGTCCGCGCGGTCCCGTGTTCAATTCCCGTCTGGAGTCCCACTTATCGGCGTCCACCCAGTGTCGTAAGGCAATCTGAGAAGTCACGTGAATAAAGGCGTGACGGCCACTCTGTCTAGAAACCCCTAATACGCCTGTTCGTGGCCAGGTGGCGCGCAATGCTGACCACACTGCCGTCACTCAGGTGGACGCAATTCCACCAACCACATACAGATGGCATTGGGGCAGGCTCAGGACCTTTCGGTCTGTAACGCCCGTGATTATTATTAATAAATGTCAGTATTGCAATTGATTGAGTTCATCAGAATGTACTGTCACTGTCTTATCCTACGGATATTCACGCTAGCGTTGGCAGAATAATAACAAAGAAGATTATTGGGATTTTAGTCATTATAATCTGTTTACTTATGACTTTTATGCATCCCTGACTCTGCCCGGGATAGAGACGTGGTAGAATTGGAAGGTAGCCGCCAAGCATTCGGCTGGTGAAACTGAGAGAAACCTTGGAAAAACTCAGTGAGGGTGATCGGCCGCGGGGTTCGAATCCGCGTACCTACCTACGAGTCAACTGATTTGGTGTGAGTGTATCACTGTTTATATAGATTTTGTTCCGATGATGTTCTGAACCTAAAATCCATAAATCAATTCAATTCGTGCCCTGATGATATCCCTAAGGAGAACATGTAGCTATTGTGATGCTTGGGACTCTTTTGCAAGATAGAGGCCGTTCCTCCGATGGAATTAAAATCTCAGACCAACCATCTTGTTCCGATTTACTCTTTATATCACTTGCTACCAAACGAATACAAGAATAACGCCGTAATCAAAGCAATATCTCTCACCCTGCCTACTGAGCATAGAGGGAATAAAATGTTTATTTAATGCTCTGGGAACGTACGTTGCAGATATTGGGAGCTATATTGTTTCGGGGAATGGCACAGCCATAATTTTCAAAGAATTTATTGTTTTGTTATTAACTTGCGAAACACTCCGTTCAATGTATTCCAGCATGAATTGAATCCGTGACCACGCGCAAAGAAAGCGACCGTGCTAACATCTTGGCTCTGAATTCTTATTGTCTTTGTGTTAAGGAGATTACACCGCTTCGGAAGTTAATATTATTTCCTCATCCTGTAATTTTTGTTCAATTGAATTAATTTAATTTATGGCATTCAGGCATCTAAGACTCAGGCTGGGGAAGGGAAATATTACAGGAAGATATCAGCCTGAAGGTACCATCCCGGCATTTGCCTGGTGTAACTGAGGAAAAACCCTGGACGGACCTCAGTCAGCATGGTCGGGCACTGGGATTGAACCTACGACCTCCCGAATGCTAAGGCAACGCTCTACCACCGAGCTACGACAGCTCTTTTGTGATTACACTTTTTGTTTTCTCTCTTCAATTGGCGTGAACGGGATTCGAACTAGTCATATTTCGGTTACTAGTACGGCATGCTAACCTCTGGAAACATCGTGTAATTACCTTAAGAAGAACAACAATGGACAATGTGCGACACAATATGTTACATTATATATAGACTTTTCACTACCCTTCCAAGACCAATGTTTGACATTCGTTGCGTCATGCATCTTCCATTAAAATACGAAAAATATTCTCTTGTGCATTCCTTTCTTTAATAGAAAATCAACTAACAGGTCCGTTCCACGTCCTACCCTTACACTTTCTTTCATAAAGGCCTTATAAGTGTTCGAATCACAGTCTGCATTGGTAACACTACTACCGACAACGAGTTGTTCCTGTAAACACGAATGTTTTGGTAATACTAGCGTCATCACAACAAATGCATTCCTAGCTGCAACAGACTTTACTTCTTTTTTCTATTCACAAAACAAAACAAAACAAAAAAAAAAGATTTATTTTCTTACATGTATTAAATAATATATTGAAGCTTTACACCTTAATCATTGGTTTGTCTCGAACCTTTGTAAAGCGAGTTCTAGAAATGCCAGATTAGCTTTCTATTTCTTTTACTTTAAAACGCAAACGTTTTCTCTTCAATATGTTTTGTGTCAGTCAAATGTTGCCACATTCTCGACACACACACTTCCGTTACTCACTAGAAAATTTCTTATCAAATACAGGCTGAAGCAAAGAAAAAAGAAGAAGAAAGTTGTGCTTTTGATTCAGTTCTGCTCAACTGAGCTGTGCAGGTCTTGGTTTCAAGACGGGTGTGTAATGTACGCTGTTTGTAAGAGAAAACTCACAAAAGAAACAACCAATTGCACAGCCGCCCACTGTCTTTATCACGTGACTGATAGATATGTTGTGTGTTAAATCGCCTTTTTATTTAAAAAAAAAATCAAGACTGTTCTTCCAGTAGGATCTTTACCAGCAAGCGAAAACTTATAACCATTTTTTACCCTTTAGAAAACAAAAAGCCAATTAAATTCAACGGTGAAATAAGAAAAAAAACTTGGAGTGTGAGCATGAAGGTAAAGCGTGAGTCGAGGGTAAAAGCGGGACCAGTTGGTAGAGTGCTCACCTATGGTGCTAGGGGTCCTCGGATCGATCCCTGCTCATGCCATGTGAACCGTGTGGAAGACAACACCTTCCCAAATCATTTCCCCCTCCTATCTTGACCTGAGCCTTACATGCCTAAAGGTCATAAATTAAATTCAAATTGACTGAGGCCCAAGTTGAAGTATAAGGGTGAAGCTAAGGTCGCTGCTACACTGTCGAGCTTGCTGATCAGATTGCTCCACCGAGCTTCCTCGACGACACTGATGAACATGCTTGTCGAGGAACCTGGTCAGTATGCTCTACAGTATAATAGCAAAAAAATCGTCAAGCTTCCTCAAGAGCAGGCTCGTCAAGCAAGCTGATCAGCAAGCCTGATACTGTCATAGTGCAAAGTATACTCGTGCTCCCTCGACAGCAAACTCGTCGAATAAACAGTTGAGCAAGCTGATCAACAATCTCGATAGTTTAAAGAGGAACCTCGCCAGGTCCAACCTCAACGTACTGACCTAGACCTCAAGACGAGTGAGGTTCAGGTCCGGTGTGGTCGAGGATCAAGTTCCATCATGAGTTTCAGGTCGAAATTTTATTTTGAGGTGGATGACACCTTCAAATTTGACTTTGGGTCCTTACCGCATCTTCTCCCTAGCCCTGTCTTGAACTGAGCCATAATTTCATCAAGTTCATAAATTAATTAAATTCAGTTCGAACATTTTGACTATAAACTTCTGCTGAAGTCGATTAGTGGGACGATATATCTTAACAGGCTGGTTAAAATGCTATTTGAAAATTGAATGAAAATATTTTGTTTCATTGCGTAATAATCAAAACATTATTTTTTTAGCAATATTCTTTTTGGGTTGAACTTCGGCCTAGCCTGTCTGAGAGATGAAGCCTCTCGGCGATTACTTCTGGGAACAATGGTGGTAGTGGCCACGGTGTTAGTTGAGGTACTATCGTGTCATTTGACTAATTTACTAATTCAACTGAGGAATACCCTGGACAACATCAATCAGGATAGCTGCAGATTGGATCGAACCTGCGTGTTTTCCCATTGCCTATCCCAAGTGCAGGACGTAACCGACAGAAACATGGCGGCCGTGACAAAGACTTATGGGTAACGAAAATAAGTCAGTAGCAGAATTCAGTATTCTGTTGTTATCAGAAAACGGGTAATGTCCTTTTGAAAGTTGTGCCTCAGAATAATAATATTCTGAACTGTTAAAAATTGCCCATTTGTTTGCGTGGACATAATACTAATGTAGATAGTAGAGTTACTGATATCACTGAATTGATAACTACACACAGGTCCTCAGTACAATAGAATTAAATTAAACTTGTTATTAATTTTTGACATAAATATACTGTGGCGAATGTCTGTTACACATAGTACGTCCATATAGTGTAATAATCTCTAGTCGCGGGCTGTGTGTAATCATCACAAACTACGATTACTATTACAAAACTTAAGTGTTCTGTACTTTTTTTTACCATTAAACAATTTAACTATTTATGTTTATTATTTTGGAATCAGTATTTTCTATTTGACAGTCGAGTACGGCTAGAAAGCTTGCGACAGCAACTAATTCGAAGGGAACTCCATGGCGCGAGCAATTCGCACTGTTTTGAAAAGTTTCGTGTTGAAATGCTAAATCTCAGACGAAAATATGCTGCGGGAGCGCCGAAGGAACCAGATACCGCGTATCACATATGCCAAATTGGACCTTTTGCGATAAGAGTAGCTTAACAAGAACTAAAATTAACACCAGAACATTGTTCACTAGTTGTTGTAAATATTTATTTGTAAATCTACGGTCAATTAATCGAACGAGCTGGCTAATGCGCTGGTCTGTCGACTAAAGGATCGCGGGTTCGAATCCCGCTTCGGGCATGGATGTGATTTTAAATGTGTTGTCCGTAGTTCGGATAAGTAAGATAAACGCAAATTAAAGGTCCAAATTGTATAAATAAAATGTAGTGTGTAACAGGAAGTTAAATAAGCGAGTTTTAAAAAAAAAGTTGGTAGAGCGCTTACCTCTGGTGCTAGGTGTCCTCGGATCGATCCCTGCTCATGCCATGTTGGCTTTGTAGTGGACAAACACCGTGTGCGTGGGTTTTCTCGGAGTGCTCCCGTTTCTTCCCCTTTCTTCATTCCATCATCCGTACGGTCTGAGACATAATTGCCTAAAGACCTTAAAGAAAAATCAATTCAATTCAATGAAAATAAATTTGTTAACTTTATGCAGTACCCTCATTATCACAGGAATATTTTTCCATGTCTCTTCCCTGCTTGTAACCTACAAGCATTATGTTTGGCACTTTATGGCTGAAAATATTGTAAGCGCAGGCCCTACTTTATTGCCCTGTTACGGGATTACGAAATATCAAACTTCGCTCCACTTGTTTTGTTCGCATGCTTTGCCACACTTGCACCGAGAGGTTATAACTCCGTTAGTAGAACGTTTAGTTACCAATCGGAAGGTCATGGGAATCATCCCAGTGACCGCCCATCCTGACTGAGAATTTTTAGGTATTTTCCTCAGTCACATCAGGCAAATGCCGGGATGTTACCCACTAACTAGGTCCTCCCCGACTACTTTCTAACATCCTTTCCCCAACACTATCCCTAAAGCCCATAAATATTTTAAAAAAAATGTTCACGCCTGTAAGTTTTGTGACAATAGTGTGAATACATGAATTTGCCAATAATCAACCACAAACACGGGAATGAATGAAATCTAGTCGCTTCCGGAAATACAAAATCGCTGATCTATAAAAGAATCTTCGAAAATTTGGCCTTTTCCTGATTCGCTTTCGAGAGCTCTTCGTCGGCGAATGCAATTCCATTTTTTAACGTGCAAAATGTTTATCTCTCTTTCTTGTGTTCCTCCGCTCCATACTTGATTCTATCTCAGAGTATTTTTCTTTTATATGGTAGTATTAAAAAATTAATGAATTACAATCTTGAATGTGGTAATTGGATATAAAATTTCTTAAAATATACATGTCTATTCGTTTCTCTCTATTAGAAGAAATCTATTTGGAATTTAAACTTGTTTCATCTCAAATTTCTCTAAGTGATGCTAACGCCTGTAATTTATATGATTCCGTAATACACGTTCTCATTCTTTTCCCTGCAAAATGCGTTTGGAGGAAGAATTACATATCCTGGAATGATAAGCATTCAAGGTTATCCACTAATCAAGTTGGGTTGCATATTCAATAGGCGAACACTACCACAATTCATATAGCTGAAATGAGCATTCAAGGGGGTCAAAAATATATGCTCGCGATTGTACAGTACAAAAAGACTAAATCTCTATGGACTCCGTACCTGACAAGGCTCCTCACGAAGTGCCTGAGACAGGGGAGGTTCCCGATCAGGTGGAAAGAGGCAAATCTGATAATTTGTCTAAAAAGTCAGGAAAAACCAAGATCCAACCCAAGATCCTACAGACCCATATGCCTTCTAAACAAAATAGGAAAAACTGAATAGTGTACAAAGAACTGTATTACTAAGAATGTACGGAGCGTACAGAACCACACCTGGGATGGCACTAAAAGTAATCTTGAGAATTGCACCTCTGCACCTGGAGGTAATTAAGTCAGCAACTATATATTGGATTAAAAAGAAAAATATTGGTTAGAGCTACTGAAATATTGGAATTTTTGCCAAATACAAAGGAAGAAATAGATAGCAAAATGGCAGCAGTACTGGGAGAACAATAAAAATCAAGAAGACTTTTTGGCATCATAGACAATATATCACAACGATTAGAATAGGAGGAGTGGAATCCAGGCAGGGGTGCGGTCCATTTCCTAACTGGTCATGGACCATATATAGCTAAATTGTTCGAACTTGGCATAACAGAGACTCCAGTGTGTGAGTACGGTGAGAAATCTACTCCGGACCATGCTGTCCTCGAGTGCCCTGAAAACCAGATTAACTCAGAGGGATTAATAATTCAACAAATTGTTGATCTAAGACAAGAGCTACGAAATAGAACAATAAAAACATAATGTAAAATGAAGATCTTAGGAATTCCATTGATCTTCTCTCGACAAAGATCTCGCACATTTGTAAGATGAAATATACAAATAGGAACTAAACCGAGGTTCAAGGTATCAAGATAATAGCTAAGTGAATTGGGACAACAAACTCAAACAAACTGTAAATAAACTTGTATATATTTTTGAAATCGTACGTTTTGCAGTGTCGTGTCGCGTTGAGAACGTGTGAGTGAATGTTAATAGTAGGAATGGGGATGGACAGATTAGCGGGACACATGTGAACTTTGTGGACTAACCATTTTCTCCACGGTCATGGCCAGACGGTTAACCATCCCCCGGAAGATAATAAATATAATCGTGAAATTAAATAAATCGGTACATGAACTAAACAAATGAGACTTCAAAAAACAGTGAAGTTGATCCCAGAGCTGCTGCCAACTTACAGTTAGGACGGCGTAGGGCTCTGAATCGAAAGGAAACACTGCAGTGGAAATTATTTGGTTACGGGAGTACGCGTGTGAAAATAAGTGTAGTGCGGGTTGTGTGGTATGATTTAAGATGTCATGAATTGGAAGAGAGAAGAGGAGAAGTCCCCGGAATCAGCCTCGATCAAGGATCTGGAGGAGTAATCCCGCTGCCTAGGGACCTGAATCAACTTGGCCAGTTCTGCATCGATGGATGTGTGTGAATGAATGGAAGAATAATATATTATGGCTGTAACTGTATAACTGTATTTGTTATAAATAAAATGAACTATTTAGTTAGTATATAGGGTAACTAAATGGATTGGAGTGAAATATATCAATAAAGTTATTTAATGATAGTTTCAATTTAGTCAAAACAAATATTTGAAGTAGAAGTAGAAATTGAGATTAAATAGGAATAGATATAGGGATTCATAACAGTGAAACAATACAATAACTTAAATTGAAATAGTACTAATAAGTGTGATTGAGTGAGTGAAAATATAAAAACAAAACAAAAAACTATAAATAAACTGGAAGTAATTAAAGTTAAAAAAAACATAAAGAAATAAACAAAAAATAAATCACACAAGATAAATAAATAAATAAACAAAAGCAAATAAAAACTAAATAAGAGGAGACTTACACAATCTAATATAATATAAAATTAAAATATATAGAAAATGTTTAACTGAAGTTTTTTTGTACAACTATGTATAACTATGTATATGAAATAAGTTATAAGTAGAAAAAATAAAGCAAATTAAACTCCCCCCAACTCGCCGAAATAAGGCCCAGGCCTGTCCACCGGGAACTGGGCCATCAGAAAATTCCCCCAGTCCTCCCATATCTTGCCTTTTTATTACCTTTTTTCTGTTATAACATACAGAGCAAACAAGTCCTTTCGCCTCCGTGCCTTGACGCCGATTAGGGTCGAGGCGGGGAGACGAGCTGGGGGATGACCCACCCCAACTCTGTGGAGAATCCATTTCAGATTCGTTGTGCCCCTCAGGCACATAAAATAGAGATGGGCCAAGAAGGCTAAGAGGTGGGGGTGGTAAGGAGGGTCCCGAAAAAAGAATAGCAATTATATAAGAAAGGTATTCGCTGAGAAAAAGGATCTTGTAAATGGAGCGATGAACACAGAATTGATGAAAGAGTGATTAAATATGCTATGTAGAGTATAATATTCTATGGAACAGAAACATCGACACTGAAAAAGAGTGACAAAAATATTGGACATGTAAGGATACAGAACAATGAAACGATCAGCTGATTATCAATGAGAAATTGCTGAAGAGAGTAGGCAACAGACGAACGACAGTGGAGATAATGGAGACAATGAAGAATAGAAATAAGGGAGCTCGGCGATTCTACTAACAATCTCTAAGACTCTGAGAATACGTTGATAGGAATCTAAAACTATTAACAAACTGGTATTTTTAGGTAGATTTCGAAGAAAATATACCTATTGAGATCGGTACGATATGAAAGTATATATATATAAACGAAATTAAATAAAACAATAAGCGTCAATATATTTGAAAATATTTGAACCAAATTTTATATGCTGTTTCTAGGCTTAATAGCTCGGTTAAGTTCGTTAATGATCAAAATCGGTCGCCATCTTGGATCCAAAATGGCCGCCGAACCCATTGTTGTATAGAATACACAGCCTAAACCGCTGGGGCTATTGAAATCAAATTTGGCATAAAGGTACAACATCACTTTTTGATTATGAAAATGTTACCTAATGAGTTCAAAGACGCCATCTTGGATCCAAAATGGCAGACCTAAAAATCCATTTTCCACACCGTTTGAGCTAGAGATACGAAATTTGGCATAAAGGTGCATTATGACGAGTAGCTTAGGGAAATATCACAACATTTGGGGAAAGTCGCCATCTTGGATCCAAAATGACCGCCCAAAATCCCATTTTGCACACCGTTTGAGCTGGATAAATGAAATTTTACTTGAAGTTGTACTATCACAAGTAGGTCACGACAAAATAAGAAAACTTTAAAAAAGTCGTCAACTTGGATCCAAAATGGCCGCTCCAAAAACCCAATTTCCAAATAATTGAAGGTAGAGAAACGAAATTTTCAATGAAGGTGTATGACCAAGAGTAGGTTACAATAAATGGGGCAAATCTTCCCTTTGGGGGCGCAGCCAACCGTGGGAGGGTGAAGATGTAGTCCGTGGTGGTGTAGTGCTGCAGGGAGATTTTGGTTAAGGTAAAGGAGGCGCATCCTCTCAAAAGCACTGAAGTTGGGGGGCGAGCCCCGGCTCCCAGCGAAACTTCGAAATCTACCTCAGCCTGTAGGCCTACCGAAAGGGATTTTTTTGTTTCAAGAGAGAGCACTGACTCCTGCTAGGTTATGCAACCCACTATAACATAACTGTTATGCGAGGCAACATAAGTGGCCAGGGTGTGTGTTTTTTTGACATGGAGACATGATAAAGATACAATGAATGGGCGTTTACAGCACTATGGCTTACGCCCGTTCCGACGGAGAGATGAACAAACTGGTAAAATTACACTTTTGTAGTTGAACGTGTAGAAACCTTTGTCCAATAACATATACACACATGATATATATTTTCACTACCATGTGCAAAAATAGCGGTCAGTTTTTCACAATTTCGGGAAAAGCAATGGTTATATTTTCTGGGACTTGCAGTGTATTGTTTCTGACATATTTCTTCACTTCCCATATCAATTTTCAGATTGTTACTAATTTGTTCCTCTTTCAACCCTATTTTCACTAGACGATGCTTTATTTATATTACTAAGATTGTTACGATGATAAGAATAATGGTTGAAATAACTTAATATGTGACTACGGAACTTGGTTATCGTGCTTTTACTGCCATCTTCTCAGTATAATGGAACTAAGAAAAAGGTTACACGGTTGAGGTTTAATTATAAAATAAGGAACACAAATGGATTGATTGTAGCGTAACAGTTTGTAGATTGGTTATGCCATAATTCTTTTATACTATTTTGGTGATATGCACCACTAGGAGGCTATATATTTCGATAACAAAAGAAATGAACTCACGAAGTGAGCCGCGTTTAACGCCTAACTTACGTTTCGATAACTAACGTAAGGAGATAACTGTCGTAAGTTGACGCTGATTAAATTTGAAACCGGTGTGGCGTTAACGGTAAGTGGCGTTTATATTACTAAAATGATCTCGGTTTAACATTAACCATGGTAAGATGTTCATAATGTAAACAAGGCTTTAGGTTTTGCTCACATATTAGTAACGTTTTCTTATTAACAACTCATTTTCTTAAAATTTGGTTATAACATGTTACTAACATTTTTTCAACATGTTATTATCAATTTGTTGTCAACATTTTCGTAATTACTACAGTCAAATTTTTATAACATTTGTTATTAATTTTATGCTATTAACATGTTTTTTGGTTTTGTTGGGTGTAAATCCACTTTTACTGAAGCAGACTTAGTCACTGGTTTCATTATTTCAAGCGTGTCGTGCTCCTGGCGTAGAGGCTATTATCGTGTTCGCAGCGTACACTGTGTAAAGACGAATGTCTCATTTCAGTATTGACAGAAATTGTGATGACGTCACACTTGCCTACTTGTTGAGAAAAATACGATTTAACCGTGTGTGCAATAAAAAAAACACCGTACCTGACCTTACCTAACCTCCAAGTGCCCTTTGTCACCAATTTTATTAAATTTCCTAATATATACAAGATAAAAGTTATTTTTCGTAAAGAGAAAATATAAACAAAACTAGACCAGGATTCGATCCCTGGTCCTTCAGATTAGCTTTCCGATACTCTACCAATATGCTAAATTGGCAACTGAAAGCAAGCTGCTTCTTGGCACTCTTATTTGTCATTATATACAAGTAGCTACAACTAGCTAAGTATGACGTCATGACAATTTCTGTCAATACTGAAATGAGACATTCCAGTGTAAAGGGATAACCAAAGAGAAATGAGAGAGTATCGAACTCGGAATTTTAATGGAGGCCGCCATATTGCACGCATAAGAGAAAGCACGTTTTCTATCTTCTTAAAATAAATCCTTTGCCGTTCGTGTTCTGTATAATACTAGGTTTCTGTTTAGTTTCCAGTCAATTAATATAGAAATCACAATGTCCTGGGAGACTGTTAGGGCCCATGCAACCCATTCCATGTGGTCATTAGGATCACTGATTTTCCTTTGGCGAAGCCCTTGAAACTGTAGGGGGCCTTGGGCTGCAGTCCTTTTAACTCTCCCTTTTAATCCGACTCTACTCAAGATAGTCTGATCGACCTAACCGACCAAGGTACTTAAACACTTACTGCTCTGATTATTGAGGTTGTTCTTTTCGACTGGCTCTTCATCGGAAAGAATTACCCAAATACTGTCTTTATATCGTCATATTCGGACGTGTTCCACTTTGCCACGTCGCAACAACACCGTTACATCACTGGCACGAATTTGTTTTTTTAAATTTTTTGTCTTTTCTTCTAAGAGCTTCTGTTGCATGTTTTCCTCTATGACTTGTTCTTATACCGCTAACTCATTAACAAGATGGCTTCTTGTAATATTAGAACAATAACACCACATACGTAATGAATATTTAATTTAAAAAAAAAATGGATTTTCAATTGTGACCTATTAAATTTGCAGGTTACTTTGATAAGAATGACATCGGACGGAAAGTTGCCCCCAGAACAGCGACGAAACTATAAGCATGTCATAGATGCCTTGGTAAGAATAGTGAAAGAGGAAGGAGTGTTAACGTTATGGAAAGGAGCAGTGCCAACAATGGCAAGAGCAATGGTTGTTAATGTTGCTCAGTTAGCCACGTATTCACAAGCAAAAGGATGGTTGTTAACAACAGGTGAGACCAATGGAAATTAAAGCGATACATTTTAACCCATATTTCGTGAAATTCAAACAGTGAACGAAAAACATTTATATTATTTGATTAAGTTCTTTGTTGATAACGTTCCCTTCTATCTAGCCAACAATTTCAGGGTTTCTATTGTACTTTTTAGATAATATGTTAGTCTACGCACTAAATTAGAAAGAGTGGAATTCCACTCGAATTGAGCAGATTATTTCATCTTACGAGAGTTGAAAGAGGGACCACACTTTTAGAGCGGATTTTTATCAAATAAAAGATGAGAAATTCTCACTAAAAAAAGGGGGGGGCTCTATGATAGCCCTTTTCTATGGGAATGTATTTTCTTTAGATTAATTTTGAATTAGTGAGATGAAACTTCCAACTTTTGACCATGGCTATGACGCAACAAAATGTTGAAGATGCAACAGACTCCAATAGTCTAACTCTATCGCCTACGATAACCGGGCAACTGCGTTCTGTCAAGTACTTGAAAACAACTTTCAAATTTTTCTTGTATAGTCCTATATACCTTGATCCTGACATCGTCTGCAGTAGAGCTGCATCTTACAATAACTTTCGCGGTAACAAATGGCGGATAATCAACTTGACTAATACCTATGATGCAATGTAAAATTTACAATGTAAACCAATATAAAAAGATAAAAATGGCCCTTTTAAGTTTGAAGAATAAATCTGTACCTGAAAGCAAGAACCTCGTAAGTCCAATTTTGACTAAAGCGTGAATGATGTAGTTCTGTATAGTATTCAGAAGTTCTCACATATTGGAGTCTAATGAAGTTATATCCATTTAGTTTCTAGTTTTTTTCTTCGAAAACGAGGATTTGTGATTTACGCCGTTCTGGCTCTCAGGTACAGAAATTACGCCCCTAAAGCATCGGAATCCCATATAAAAGATCACATTTTCTTTCCAAAGCGAGAGTCTTTCGTTGAAGAGTGCTCTTTTCTAATTTAAATTCAATAATTTTAGATGAAATCACTTCGTCGTGTTGAAAAGAGGGAAAATTTCCATTCTCCTGATGTAGTGTGTGTGAAACCTACATTAAAATCGGCTGTAAGGCTCAAATATAGCGACAAAACACACAACTACACAGGAGAAAAACATTTTTAAAATGCAAAATAATTATCCTGTCCATTTAAGGATGCATTTTAAGAACACTCTTTGATTTATTTTATGAATTGTTTGTTAAATTCATGATACATTGAATTTTGCACAGTCCCGGCATTTCCAAGACTTGTCGAGTTAGGCCTGCTTTTCATGCACTCGCTAGCCGTATGTTTCGCTCGCTGCGATTTATCTGAGTAGCCAATTGAAACAAGCTTTTTAAGTATTTCTATTGGCTACTCATAGATATCGCAAGCAAACAACGCAAGTAGCGCGTACATAAAAACCGAACTTACAATTACCGCCTAGAATGCAGGCAATACTTCCGGAGTCACCTGGAGGCGAAATTATAATTGGACATCTCTTGGTAATATCGTGGCATTGCAAAATCCAATGTATCACGAAATTAGCAAATGTGACGAAGTTAGGAACCTAAGTTTTGTACGTTTGAGAAAACAATTTTAGTATACTTTGGAATATGAATAATCCTATATTTCATACAGCAGGCCAAATGCTCGTACTTTCAAAGCAGTTTAAAAATCAATCTTATATCTATCTAAGAAACGTTTTAAAAATAATACTTATCTGAATTATATATGCTATATTTCCCAAACATATTCTTGAAACATTTGGAAATATTCTTAGAAAATTTTCGGAGCATCAATAAGCATGGAAATATAGCCTATATGATTTAAAAAATATTTTCGATTTTTTAAAAATAGTACCTTAACAAATTCACACAAAATGACCTATGTGTACTCTTTCTAACAAGGAAACCGTCAATGAGGTCATATAAAAACCTACTCCAAAAATTTTTCTAGGAGAATCTACACTGTAAAAATAGGAAACACAACGTTCATCCAAAAAATGGAGGCAGCTGAGATGCCTCCACTTTTTGGATTAACCTACATTCAGCCAGTTTTCGGTTGAACGTTTTACTTTGTGTAAATTTTCAAAATGCGTTAATATATATACATGTATACATATATATGACGGTTCCAACGTATTTCATTCAAGCAGAATACATTTTTTAAAGTAGAAAAGAATAAAAGGTAATATTCCTTTAAAATTAAAAAAAAAATGTTGAAGTGGTCGGGTTTCGATCCAGGGTCCACAGGCATACTGGTCAGACGCTCTTGCCACTTAGCTACTTTTTTAAAAAAAAGGGTGAAACGCACCCTAACCGAATGCGTCACCCAACTGGTTTAACTCTTACAACTCTTGCAACTCTTTCAACTGATTTTTCCTAACTACGGACAACACAGTTAAAATCACATCCATGCCCGAGGTGGGATTCGAACCCACGATCCTTGACTCGACAGACTAGCGCGCTAGACCGTTCGGCCACCTGGATCGGCTCGAAGGCAGTTGGTGTTTCTGGCTTTCCGAGTGATATCTATAGCTAGGGTTTTACTGCGAAGGAGGTTCATCATTTAACACGTTTTTGATTTTACTAAGAGGAATGTCTCGTGAAAAAAGGAGAGATACGTTTGCTGCAGTGTAAAGATTTATACCTAACTTAATTTCTCTTTCCGCCAATACAATCCTTGCCGTTCTCGGTTCACCAGTGAACTGTTTACTGTTCACAGTGTAAAGGCAATATAAACACTCAAAATGGCGGGGCGTTCAGTGACAAGAAAGTAACGTACTCCTGTTACTGGATTATAGAATATCCAACTAAGGTTTAAACTTCATCCATAAAAGTAGGTAACCTCAAAATTGCCAGTTTAGTTTACACTTCGATTAGAAAATGACCGAATTTAAACCGTAAAATAAGTTGAACGTTCACGGACAAATCACTGACCAGTTTCAACCCATTTTCAGTTAACGTTAAGCTATCACAAAGAAAATGTTAAACTTTAATATGGAGTTAATTTTACCAATATTTCCACTAAAAGGCTTACACTATATCCACGTTTAAGAGTAAATACAACAAAACGCTAATTTTCGACTTTTATTTCTTCATAAAGAGGATTAACTTTCATCCATTTCGTGTTTCCACTTTTTACAGTGTACGTCCTACAGACAGGTAATATACAAAAAATTAGCTGCCCATATTAACTGCAAGGTACCAAGATAGGGACTGGAATCAGTAATTTTGCCAGACCCCCCCCTTCCCCGCTAAGGAGTGTAGGAAAATCCCAGCGTTAGGCTCACGTGTAACTTCATTTCTTCTTACCCAGAGCCATATCGTACCGTGCAAGTGTTTAGGACACTTTGAGGCACTGCCTAGTCATACGTAAACATACACTTGGCGTGGTTAGTAAGTTCACTCACCAGCAGCGGCCCGTGACATAGAAAGCAGGTGAGGCACTGATAGAAGTAACATTTCACAAACCAGAACTTCACTGGATATTAATTTCTGTTTATTTAGTTAAATAATTTGTACTGATCATTGATATGACATGATTTTCATTCAGAGCTAGATAGTATGAATTTGTCATGACATGTGTACGCAAGAATGAGCTACGAGAAGATTGGTGAGGTAGTAATGATTAGAATCTCTCTCTCTACACTTAATATCTACAAACAAATCACTTAGTGGGTCTAAGGACAAACATGGTAAAACGCCAGTCATAACTGCGATTCACTTCGTAGAAGAGTTGAACAACGTCCTGCGGGTTTGATACTAAATTCTGGGATATGTTTTGGGCCACGTTTCTTTTGTTTTTGATTTCCACTATTATGATTTCCGAGAAGTGTTACCGAGCGGCTGTAGCTTAGTTGCTAGAGCGTTGACTTCGCAATGGGGAGATCCTGAGTTTGATACCAGAGGCCGACTCTGATTTAGGGTTTTTCAGGAATTTTCTGTCATACCAAGGAAATGCCAGGATTGTATCTTCAACTTAGACCTTGTCTGACTCATTTCGCATCATATCCTCTTTTCTTTCCCGGCCTGAGCCATAGATCCCTAAAGGCTATAAATAAATTAAGTTCCAAAAAGTGTTGCTTCGGACATATAAAATCAATCAAAACTAAATATAATTTTAAAACACGTCATTTGAGCCTGTAATTTATTTATGGACTTTAGGCAACTTTGGGTTAAGCCTTAATACACTTCATATTGAGAATGCAACATCTACATAAACATATTACGTAGTTTTGACAAAAATATCACTAAAAATGAGAAGAAAAACAAATTAAAAATCTTACAGCTTTCTTGCTCTTGCCGAATCGCTTTTTCGTTTGTTTCGAGACGCATTATTTCGCTAAACACGTCGACGAACTTCGTTTTCTCGGTAAAGATTGTTGACAATATTTTGTAATTTGAATTCCATCTTATTTTAGTGTGAGTCGGCATGTTCGAGAGAAAAACAATAACATCAGAACTATTCATGTTCTAAATGCTAAGTTAATATAAATGTATAAAAATATCAACACATACCGAAACAGCACAGAAAAACAGCACTTGAAAATGTATAAACTTACGAAAAAGGAAACCACACTTTTCGAAGATACTCTGCGAACAGATCAGTGAGACGACACAAAACCAAGCAATAAAATCATGGTTGGCATCACTATTCGTGTATTTTCTGTTTTATATATTCCCATTTCGAATAAGTTACATCTTATTCTCTACGCAACCACGTACCTACTACAAATTCTAAATATAATTTATGAAATGTGAACTTTAGGAACCTCGCTAAGTCAAACACGATTGATTGCGTATATAACTTTAAATTGTTAAAGCAACATGTGCGATACGATAAATATAATATTTCTGGCCATCCTGCGTCGCTAGCGAAGTGACTTCAAGGAGTAGGCCTATAATAAACAACAGCTTCAAACAGTAGGAGACGCGTTTTGGAAAGTGAGAAATGGCTGCAGAGTGGCCTCAGTTCCCGTTAACAAACGTAAAGCTTGAAATCTGTTGTTACGAGTCGTTGCCATGGTAACCAGTGAGAAACCGCGCTGAGGAGGCCTCAGCTGGAGGAGTTTCTGGGAAATCAGCCGTGTGTATGACCATTGAGCTGAGTTGGAACATACTGAAGCGTTCGATTGCATTCATCGGGCTGTAAGCAGGCATTTACTTCACGCTTTATGGTCTAGGTATAGTGAAGGCTGCTTCGTGGGAGTGACCAAGCTTTGTTTGTAGCATGAAGAATAATTAATTTGTTTTCACGACAGAAACAATTATTTGCATATATTTATATTTTTAAGGAGATACATAGGTGAGGCCTGGCCTCACCTGCCTCACCTGACGCACCGCGCCTGTCACTCACTCGTCTCACAACACACTACCAGTCACCGAAGACGTCATATCTTTTCATATACACAGGCTGCAATATTACCACTATTTTTAACCTAAAAACGCATTGTTTGATGTACCTCACTTGGTTGTTATTGAACTGAGTATAATGTAACACTGTTACTCAGGCTTAAACTGGGAGAAGTAGAATTATCTTAATTTTAATCTTCATCTTATATTAACTCGTATTAACAATAATTCAAATATCCTATATTAGGGTATTTTGTGGAAAACCTTTGGTGCTACTTCTGTGCTAGTATGATATCAGGTCTTGTAACAACAGTTGCCTCCATGCCAGTGGACATTGCAAAAACAAGGTATAGTATTATAGTATAACTTAATTCCAGAAAATCATGCAATTACTCTAATATTATAGATAACTTAGAACTCAACTTCCAATCCACTATCACGTAAACAGTTCAAAAATCATTTTCCTTATACTTCATATACACTAGCCAATGGCTGCCACTACATATCAGCGTCAAATAATCCCATATGGCATGAAAACAACCGCATCAACTTACTCAAGTATGTGCCGTATGAGATTATTTGACGCCGATATGTAATGCAGTATATGAAGCTTAGGGAAAGTGATTTTTGAAATGTTTACGTGATAATGGTTTGGGAGTGTATTTTGATTGATAGGTGAAAGGAGTCATTCTTCAAAACAACGGAATAGATACTTTCAATGAGCTACAGACTGACAGACTGAATTTTTCATAAGTTCACACGTGATTGACGGATGACTAAGTAGTTATTTTTAAAGAGGAGGTCGCATGAGGTGGATCGAAGTGTTTTTTTATTCACATATGAAAGTGGTTATTCTTCCAAAAGGCGACATAAAAATAATTTTAATAGATTAGAGACAAAAAGTGAAATTTTAATAAAATGAGATACGGGATTGGTGGATATAGGACGTACTTCTTGCGTATTTAACTAGATGCCCAGTGAATGGTAGTTTCGGACGCGTTTAGTCTGAGGAAGACGCTAATAGAATGTTGAAACGTGACTTATCTGTTTTGTATATATGACGGCCCTGCACTAAAAAAAAAATATTGGTGTTTATTGCCACCCCAAAAGGAGTAATAGAACACCTCTACCTCTACACCAATTCCAGTGCTTCTTTGCTGTTCGTTTATAGACTCATTATCAGTGGGTTGCAGAGGAAGGAAAATGGATTTAATCTGGATACACTTTATTAAAGTTAATCCTTCCGAAAAAAAACAGTAAAGCCCAAGTGTAGATTGTGTAAAAAGCAAATGACCGAACGAGACAGCATTTCAGGAGTGTAATTCAGATACTCGCCAGGACACTGGAGAAATTTCCTTCATTGTTCCCATGGCGCTGTGAGAAATACTCAGCCTCCTATCAAATTGAGTACCACAGTGTCCTTGGTCTTCTTGGTCATTTTGGGAGGTAAAGACAGCCGAGCGTGGGACTGACCACCCCACCTCACTTCGTGCCCTTAGTGTAGAATATGTGGATCGCTACCTCCAAATTCCTCATGCGCGTTTGAAAAAAACACGTTTTAAACATATGTTTTGTTTTTTCTAAAAAAGAACATGTTTTTTTCCGACCCTGTTGTCACCATTCTGTCCAGAAATGGCTCATGTCTGTGACGAGTGAGCAGGGAACTGCAAATATCAACTCGCTGCTGCTTCTGATGAGATGTTAACGCATGGGGTACCCATTTTCCGAGTTTCGACACGTACCCAAGGTCTGCATGTCGATGAACGGTCGAATGGGAGACATGGAGTTTGCTGACCAGTTCTTCAATAGTTTGCATTGGATTTGCCTCCACTGCTGCTTGCAGGACAACATTATCCAGCTGCACAGGTCTCCCTTCTCATGGCTTATCGGTGTGGCTGGTCTCTGGACCAAAACCTCTGGAACAGCACCCTAACCATATACGACATTAATGTTTCATGCCGCTGCGCTGGCTGGATGTCCCTGGTGAAATTCATACAGTATGACATGCCGTATGTGGTTCTCCGACACTGCCATGATCAAACACAAGCCACACTTCCAAAACGTGGAGTAGACCATTCTACTTCTACATACTGCTGCACAATCAGTGCCCTATATGACTCAGCTATGGCACGTGTCGTCTACTTCACTATTCGCTCGTCAGATGGCGTCATTGCAGCGGTCATCGCGCATACAACAATACTTCTTATGGGATAACCAGTTAGCTTGTCAGGTGATGCTTATCACTTTATCAGCTTTTCTCAAGATAACATCTTCGAAAAGAGAGACAAGATAAGGATCAAGTTGATATTTCATCACCTCATGTAAAGAGCGATTCCAACTCCTTGATACGAGAAATCGTAAGAACAGTGGGCTGGGATCAATATTTCTATCAGGCAGCCCTGGATTTAGGGTTCAAGGCGCCCTGGACACAGTAAATTTTGGCGCCTCCCAGATAAGTGAAATACTACGGTATAAACAATGAGTACCGGTAGTTGTCCCTCGCCCTATCTCGGGACTTACCCTATTATCTGATGATCTGTACGTGTTAATTCGTCTCACCAAGACCTTTTCAACAACACCTCAAACATTCCATAGTTACAGTGAGCATATTTTCACAGTAAACATTCGGGATATGTCTTACAAGGATCTAATGATACCCCAATCCATTATTTGCGGACTGTATGGGGGTCAACCGAAGAAAAAGTTCTTATTCAGGCCATATCTTAAAAGCTTTTTTTGTCAAAAATTACCTTGACTTTAAAAATTATATTTTTAAAAAAACTTTACAATTTTAAAACTTCGTACTTTCTTAGTGTTCAGCTAACTTACTTATGATTGATTTGTTAAATTGCAATTATTTATGATTTAAGTTATTATACCTAAGCTATTATTAATTAGTTGATCGTTTATTAATTAGAAACGCTCAGGAGCAATGCAGTAAACGAAATGTAAAAGCACACTGTTATGAAATTCGGGGCATTTTAATATAATTTTCGAGACACCGGGACAGAACCCTAAAATTCGAAACAGTCTCGAAAAATTCGAGATGTATGATCACCGTATTCATAGTTATAGTAATTGCTTTGTTGAAAATTGCCCTCCCCGTTACTCGGGTCCCATCCCTGTGATCCAATACTTATACAGAGTTGAACTCGCCTCGCCGATACTTTTCCAGCGACATATCAACTACCTTCCTAACACTAGTAGTTATTGAGTTGAAAAATGTCCACCCCTCATATTTCCGCCCCCACTCCTGAGATCTGGATGAATAATATGGGTTTGAACTCGCTTCGCCGACATATTTCCAACGACACCTCAACCATTTTCTTAGCTCTACCAGGTGCGTAAATATGAAACCGGAATTTATGTACAGAAAAGACACAGTAATTAAATAACAATTCTAAGAACTATTTTATTCGCAGTATTGGCCATCACTAGCGATACATTTCTGCCATCGTTCCGGCAATGTGTGGATGCCAGACCAAAAAAACTGTGCCTCTCCTGCTGCAAATCAGTCATCAAGCCATTTTCGTAAGATGTGAAGCGTTGGTCAGCAAGTGCGTGTCCCATGGATGCAAATAAGTGAAAATTGGAAGGCGCCAAGTCTGGTGAGTAAGCCGCGTGCGGAAGGATTTCCCAGTCAAACGTCGCAATCGTTTCCTTGATCGGTTTTGCTGTGTGGGAGGGTGCATTATCGTGAAGCACAATCACTTGATGTTGTCTTTGGTCATATTCTGGTCGTTTTTCATGCAAAGCTTGATGCAAATCGATCATTTGTTGTCGGTAACGTTGGGTATTAACGGTTTCGCCAGGTTTCAGCAGTTCATAATAGATCACTCCCTTCTATGATCCCACAAAACACAAAGCATCGTCTTCCGTCCATAGCGATTTCGTCTTGCAGTCGATGTCGCCGGTTCTCCTGGAGTTACCCAGGTCTTTTACGCTTAGGATTCTCGAAATAGATAAACTTTTCGTCACCAGTCACAATTCGATGGAGAAATTATTTCCTTTTGTACCTGGCGAGCAGAATTTCGCAAGTGGTTTTTCGGTTTTTCTGCTGTCGTTTAGTCAATGCATGTGGAACCCATTTTCCCACCTTCTGAATCTTGCTCATGGCTTTTAAACGTATGGAAACTGCTTCTCGTGTCACACTTAATTGATCCGCGAGTTGTTGTTGCGTTTGAGCGTCATCCTCATCCAACAAAGCTTGCAATTCGCTGTCTGCAAACTTTTTCGGTGGTCTTCCACGTTCTTCGTTTCTCACGTCAAAATCGCCACTTTTAAATTTTGTAAACCACGCATAGCACTGTGACTTACCAAGAGCATGATCACCGTAAGCTTCGACAAGCATGCGATGCGATTCTGCAGCAGTTTTCTTCAAATGGTAACAAAAGATCAATGCTGTCCGCACATCGTAGTTTGTAGGTACAAATTTCGCCATGTTCAACGCTATTAAAAACTACACTATGAGATGAAACTTGTGTGGCTGTGAGTTGCAAATCATTATCAGCAGTCAAAACAAGCAAGTGGCGCCAAGGACGCAGTTTTACGGTAACCATAGTGACAGCTAACGCTGTCTATGCACAAATTCCGGTTTCATATTTACACACCTGGTAATTGCTGCAACTTTACAGTGTTTTCTTGTCAGTGCTGTCCTGTACCCTGCCACAGCTTACCCGGACAAGTCGTCTCCATTCCCAAATTAGTTTCTCCTCCTATTGTAAGATTTAACAGTGACACTGATGTGAAATCACGCCAATATCTTAACATCACACTATCAAAGTAAGGTCATTGATAATTTGCTATTACAGGAAAAATAAAACGATACCAAAATTTGTTAACATTTTCTGCTTTTCAGTAAACTTTATATGCGTTTTTGCTCTAAAATATGTATCTAATATCTAGATACCATAATATTGGTATAACATGGATCCTATAAGTTTAATCAGAACTATTGCATATTATAATCTTCATTTCATTGTACTGAATGAAAAAATGCAAGGGAACAGCAGTGGCAAGATTGTACATTTCTTTAAAATCCTGTGCCAAACTGTATGACGATTGTTTTTTTTTTTTTTTTTAAAGAAGGTTCTAAGTGACCAAAACTGTTAAAATTATCCATCCTCAAAATGTATTTTTCACTTTTGTGGAAACCAAAGATCAAAGTTGGGAGAGAATCACCCATACGAAAGAGGGTCATTTCGATTGAAGTGGCAACATATCTGGGAAATAAAAATGTCTGACTTATGTCAACATGGTTACATTCCCTCGATGTGGTTCCCGCCTATCTGGTGAACACGTTCTCAGATATCTGGCAGACGTTGGATACCGTTGAGAGCTTCCGTTTGTGAGAGACTGGTTTCTAAAGAGCACACTAAGGCACGAAGCCACGAACAATGCTGGGAATAGCACGGAAACGTTGTGCCCGAAGTGATTCTTTCATTTTTGTGAAATCAAAATCTCAGGGGCTCATATCCGGGTAATATGTCACGTGCTCCAGTACCTCCAACTCCATCGTCGTAAGAAAGTTTGTACCTCATGGGCAGTATGACATCTGGCGTTGTTGTGAAGCTTGCAATGTTGGCCACAAGTGGTGGCTTAGTAGTACGCAGCATTTACGGTAGTTCCTGGTGCCACTTAATGTGAGAGGATAATGCCTTCATGGTCATAGGACATTATCATCATGACCTTCACGTTTGCTGGCTCTTGACCCTTTTCGGTCGTGGGGACGCCGAGTTGCGCCATTCACTGGACTAGCGTTTCAATTCTAGTTCGTAGGATCTCCCCCATGTTTTTGTCACTCACAATAATGTGGTGCAGAAAATCAACACCTTCCTGCGTGTAACGTTCAAGGTGTAAACGTGCACATTCCCATCGGTCCCCTATTGCATCTCCGTCAGGACATGCGGTACCCATTTGACAGCAATCTTAACACATGCCGAGATGGTGTGCCTGTTAGCATGTGGTACACTGACGCAGACGAAATATTCAGTTCATTAGCCAGTTCACTATACGCCCTTCGCCGATCATGTTTGTGTAATGTTCGCAGTGCTTCAACATCATGTTGATCCGCAGTCGTTCGAATACCCACCCATCCCACACCATGATCTTTATTTGCTGACTGCGCCTCGAATGCCGTAGTCCATCTCGCAACCGTCCGATAAGGCAGAGCACTCACGAGATGCGTCACGTAACCCTTTGTGGATCTGACTTGCATTTCGACCTCGTGCCACCTGAAACTTGATGAACACACGCTGTTCTGCACGGGGAAACATTGTTTAGGGCGGTATGTCACACCCACCGCACACTAACAGCGTCCACTTACAGCACACACCGTAATACGAGAACACGGACATGTCGACAACATTGCTACACTTCCCCCGGACAAAGACAAACGAATCACAGCAGTGTTGCTACTTCAATCTAAATGACCCTCGTATTATATACATATCGTGTTTTAAAATTACACCGACAAACTTCGTAAGATGATTCTTACAAATTTCTCAATTTGCATAGTTTCGGAGGTACATGCTGCTGAAAGCGGGGAGATAGAGTTTAGAGCTTCATATTTTTAATACCACGAACAGTAGAGCTGCACTAGCCAAAAATGTATGTTTCAAATTTCTGCAAGGGGCGCGCAAAGGATTCTCCAAAGGAATTAGGGAATTCCCAGAAATTCTCTAAAGTAAAGATGGGTCAAAATGAGCATGAATGAGACGGTTTTCCACCAGGAAACAGTAATTGGTTTACGGCAAGTCGATATCTCAAGTAGGATTCATATACCGAACAATTACATCTTTAAAGAAAACGTTGTTGTATAACAAACAGGAGTAAGAATTGTATAATTTCATCGAACATTATATTTACTTGTTCCAGTTATCAAAGAGAATGAATGCCATTGGCCGATTGGATGCTGGGGATGACGTATGTCTTCTTTACTCGTACGTTTAATTCATGCTCCTTTCGACCTACCTCTACTTCAGATTTATTACATAAAATCACCTACTTTCTGTAAGGAATCCCTCACGCACCAATCGTACAATTTTGGAATGTGCATTGTCAGCTAGATTAGGTAAAGTCTTTGACGGTACCATGCCGGATGAGCTCTACTGTTCGTGGTGTTGGAAGTATCAAGCTCTAAATTTTATTTTCCTGTAGTTCGGAAACGTTACACATTTCGAAAATTTGTCAGAAGAACTTTCGTCTTGTTTTGATGTGAAGAATCACCTCCAAAAAAAATGTGGTGTGATTTTAAAACACCTTATATATACAGATACCGGTACATACAGAGTAGTATAACCAGACCGATTCACTCCACATTTGCATATTTTAATTATTAAACATTTAGTTATTTCATGAAACTCTATAGACGACAGACAAATTCACTCCGTGGATTGTCAGGTCGCTATTTGAGACACTCCCCCTTGAATGAATGTACGAAACAAGTTAGAACAAGAGTTTCTTGAACGAAAAATATAGACA
>JAGDQP010025134.1:9800-27207 GCA_022664845.1 Lepisma saccharinum | reverse complement strand
CTGATGAAGTCAAGCAGTTAGTTAGTTGGTGAAACTGTTACACGTTTTTTAGTTTTTAATTAAAAAAACGTATTGCTTTGCTCAACAGTTATATTATTTTATCTTAAGTATACAAAAGCAAAGCTTTGACATGGAAGATGCTTAGATAAGATTAATACATGCAGCGAGCGACTTCGAATTCAGGTTATCTGGTTTCCGTCTGACCGAAACATCTCAAGAAAAATAAGGCTTCATGTGAAATGGTGGTATTCAAATAACTATTAACTTTGCCTTGTGCATTACTAACACCAGCCTTGAGCTCCCCGGAATCAGCTCATTCATATTTGGGTTCTTGGTAATAATTAGATATATGTATCGCCATATAGCAGTGATTCTCAACCTTGTATGTGTAGCGGCACACCTGTTGAAACGTCGTGAATTATTAAGCGTACCGCAAAACTTCTGAGATTGATTTTGCTCGTTAAAGTAATTCGAATAATTTTACTCAATATTTTATTTTGAAAAAATGGAACAAGACAAGTTTAGCGCGCGCAAGACAGAGTTCACTAAGCCAATCGTGTCAGGTCATATGATGGACCCGAGTGAAATACGTTGAAGAGCACTGCCATTGGTAGTGCCAAAAAATACCCCCTTGTATCCAAAGCAGCACATTCACGTGAAAATCATGTCTTTGTAATGAAATCTACGTCGCTATTACGTGACATTTTGGTCTTTTAATTGATGTAATTTTGTCATGTCTCATCCTCTAGTTGTTGTTGACGACATACTATGATTATATCTCCTTTTTGACAGCGACTTCCTGATCCTAGCCAGTGTAGTTGGAGCAAAACAGTGAACTTGTCGGATTCAACTGTTTTAT
Source organism: Lepisma saccharinum (assembly GCA_022664845.1). Classification (NCBI taxonomy): domain Eukaryota; kingdom Metazoa; phylum Arthropoda; class Insecta; order Zygentoma; family Lepismatidae; genus Lepisma; species Lepisma saccharinum. The sequence continues at coordinate 26,348 of JAGDQP010025134.1, read as the reverse complement.
GTGTGTGTTGTTGCTTTCTGCAATGCAGTTAAAATGCAAACGCACCGGGATTGTTTTGGTACAGATTGGTTCATTTATGTATTTATTTGAAAGAAATAACTACAGGAACAAGCTGTCACTGGAAGAATTTTACATACGTCGTTTGGTTTATGACATTTACCCGTCTTTTCGACGTCTTTCGCATCAATTTTTGACCTAAAAATGACGTCATTTTCGCGTGGGTTTTGCTGCTTGGGATTCATTAAATGTCCACGATAGTTCTTCTTACGGTGGTAAGAAAAGTATGTAAAACCAGCAGTAAAAAAACTGTAGATGGAAGTGGGGTCAGAAGCAGAGCGATAAATTTTGCCCTGCTTTTTAAAACCGAACGAAATTTACTGGACTTTATGAAATGTCGCGGACTTCTAATTAATTTTATGGTTATGGATTTAGTTTTCTTGTTATTTTATTGTTGTAGATGTTAATTAATTAAAAATGCATCTGGTATTGTCATTTTCAGTTTATCTGGAAACATTGTTTAGTGGAGAGTGCGATACATTTGATAAATACCGAGCCGCCGTAGGTAGAGTGCTGGCGTAGCATTCGTGAGGTCGTGTTTTTTTGTTTTCCTGACTGAGGTTTCTTTCAGGGTTTTGCCTCAGTCACACCGGGATGGCACCTTCAACATAGGCCCTGGCCGACACCTTCCCGAATCCTTTCCGTTCCTCTATTCCGGCCTGAGCCTTATATGCCTAATAGGCCATAAATAAAATTCAAAATTCAATCAAAACGTTGGATAAAAATACTTTCTAACTGTGAACCATTTTGTTAATTAATTACTTTACCAGGTCTCGAATCAGTAAGCCGTTAAGTTTAAAATCTAGGAACCAATGATTGATTCCCAAACCGAAATTCGAACTCGGGATGCAATATGAACAGTTTTAATCTGCACTATCGGCGTTTCTCAACCTGTGGTCCGCAGCCAGAGTTAAAAACGTAATTCTAATTGAATTATATTAAATATATCCAAACAAAACACATTAAAATTTTTAAAGTGAATAAAATTATGTTCAATGTTGATTCACTTTAATACCTTCTACTTCACTTTATTTTACTGAATTTCCGTAGGTATTCAAAACATGCCGTAAGATTTATTATGTTAAAAATCGCCTTAAATGTCAGTAAAACCCGTACAGTTTTTTTCGGTCCTTGGATTTTAAAAAAGAAAATGGAGAAACGCTGTGCACTACAAAACAAGAATTTCCAGCTGAATTTTTAACTTGATTGACTGGTAAAATTGATAAATTATGTAACGAATATGGTGTTTGTACGACCTTTACATGGTGTAGAAAAATTCGTTTAAATTTTCGTTAAGCAATAGATTTCTCACTATCTTTTACCATTGATAGTTTGAACAATTAGTTGTGAATAAACTGAAAATTATTCTGGAGAAGACGCGATTCAGTATTACCTTCAAATAACACATTTCGTTAATATTTTAATACTATTCTACTTCTGCAACTCGTTCACCATACACATAGGTCTCACCAGCTCATTCGGTGTGATGAGGTAGTTGGTGCCACACAATAAAATGTGTACCTGTAAATAGTGACCTGCATGCTAAATAAATTTGCAAAACACAATATAGTATATAACTGTGATTGCTTCAATTCCGATTTTGAAAAGAGACTATACCCTCCATGCAAATCAATGAAATTTGACAGTGACTTATCTTGGTGTTTGAGAAGCATGACTATTATAGCAAGCTTTGAAAGTGGTCTTCATTTTCATTAAGTCATACCTGCACAAACCTCACCATGTAACGAAAGATATTCACTAAAACATCACGAGTCATAGCCTCCTAACCTAACAGGACACCTAACCTTACTTTACCAGATTTCTTTCTATGAAACATACTGAATGCATGGTAACACACCACGGACTCTCATTGAACTGCAAGGAAACATTCGGTGTGAAAATTAGACTATAACTCCGATCTGTTGTTAAAAACCTTCCGTAACATAGAGACGAATGCGTGCATATCTTGATGCTAATGGCGACCACTTTTTTAAACACATGCTTATTAAGATGACGATGCTTCTCAAACATCAGAGTGATGCCCGTATCAAATTTCACTGATTTACGACCATTCGTTTGAGAGTTACTAAAAAAAATTGAAGCTAGTGAAACACCCTGTAGAGCCATGTATATATTTCGAAAACATTTCAGATTTCTATCGTATAGTTTTTAAATGTTTTTGACTGGTATAATGTTTAGGTTTTAAAACTCATAATTTTGTATTTGTAATTTCAGGAACAAAGCCACAAGTCCTATCGGCCCCTTTGTGTTCTTACATTCCGGTGGAATTACTTCCTTCATCAACTTGAGCCAATGGGCTATCACTTAGTTAACATGTTACTACATGGAGTTGTATGTCTGATGTATTTCCGGTAAGTATTGGAACTAATGGTGAAAATGTTGCATGAGGTATCATACTTAATTGATTGAGCAATATAATGGAGTTCGTTTTATTTTTACCCATATAACAAAATCAGCTTGAATCAAGCTTATTTTGGCCTTGAAACGTCAAGCCAACAAGCTTGTCGTGTCAAACAAAAAGATTGAATCATGCACGAAATGCCTTGTTTAGGCAAGGAATAATCAAGCTTGAAATTGGATTGTTAGATCAAGCATATTTTATCTAGCAAAAATCAAGGTTGTATCACCCTTGAAATATACTTGTCGTATCACGTCAAGCCTAACAAGACAAAATCAAGGGGATTTCAAGCTTGAATCAAGAAATAGTGCTATGTGAGTAGGAACTTCCGAATTGTAGAAATTATTTCAAATATGATGTAAAGTCACTATTGTCACTTCCCCTCAGCCGCTTTTTTCTCCTTATAGTAATCCACTCGCTTAAAAAGTTGATCATATGTAAGATTAGATTTGAGGACAGGTTCTTCCTTATGTTAAAGGTAATTACAATAGGGCAGTGTCATCAGTATTTACTGTACTTTGTACTATGCGATTAAAGCTAAACACGGTATATGAAGTCATTTTAATATATTTATACACAAATACCAGTGTTCGAATTCAGGGAGATGCGGTGTGATACCATCTCCGTAGTTCAAAGAAAGGAAATTAACCATCCCTCTATTTGAGTGAAACGAAATAAAATCATCCATTGAATCCATTTTGATGCACTGAAATCTTCTTTGTCAACAGATTAATACTTTAATCGTTTGCTTGTATTATTGCTGTTCCATATTATGTACAGTTGGACTATGTATATTTTCTGCTTGGTTTTTTTTTAGATATGTAACTTGATTTCATTAATAAATGTACTGGTTTCTAATATCAGCTAAAATTTGTGTGATTTCAAATGTTGACTTGAAACTTGGTAATTCAATTCATACATAATGTGGTTTATAATTAAATTGAGACTTTGTGTCCATAATTAATTTAATTAAAACAGGCTGACAAGGCTATTACACTTGTATTGTAAGAACACACAGCAAGCGTTACAGTTTCAATGTACTAACAACATCTTCAGACGAAACACTAACCAACACTAACAGCTCAAAAGAGGCACCAGAAGGCCAAGAGATCCAATTTATACGTCATCCCTACGAGTTAGTGGGATGACGTACAAAGGATTTCTTGGCCTTGAGATGTTAGTGTTTGTGTTAGTGTCCCACTAACTTGTAGGGATGACGTATAAATTGGATCTCTTGGCCTTCTGGTGCCTCTTTTGAGCTGTTAGTGTTGGTTAGTGTTTCGTCTAAAGATGTTGTTAGTACATTGAAACTGTAACGCTTGTTGTGTGTTTTTACAATACAATTAAGTGTAATAGTCTTGTCAGACAGTTTTAATTCATACATAATATTTAACTTTTAAGTTCATATTAATGGTTTGTCAGTCTTGGTTAGTTTTATGGTAGGACAAACAGCAGTTGGTGTTGGGGTACACAGCATTAAAACTGGGTTTGAATCTTGCAACCAACCCATCCCACTAACTAATATTTACCAGTTCGACCATTCACAAATATTAACTTATGTTTTCTTCTAAAAATATCGTTTTATTTTTTGTCTTTTCAGTATGTGTTCCATGTTCTTACCTGAAATATCAAGTTTTGTTTCTGCAATGCTTTTCGCCGTCCACCCTATACACACCGAAGCCGTAAGTGTTGCCTCTTTCCCTTCTTTGTTAGTGTCTAATTTGAGTGACGTACGAGAATGAAACATTAAATCATAACACAAATTAATGCATTTAGACAGATGTAATAGTTCTCAATATTACCACCTTTTGTTCTTCAGTGTGTCTCCAATGATTAGATATTATCGTGTAAAAAGTTGATATGTTGATTTACGTAACAGTGAGACATTTAAGTATAACGTAGAGTAAAATTGTGCCAAGAATCGTTTAATCTATTGAAATTAGGTGGTAAAAGACTTTGTAAAAAACTATCGTAGAGAGAGTGGAGCAGATGCGGGCGAGAGTGAGCTGAATGCTCACTTCTGTCTACGTCTGCTTCTCTACAAGTCTCGTATTCCCGTGTGTAATCCTCAGGTGCGGTTTATATGTGGAAATGGAAGGAATATATGTGTGTGTGTTGTTAGGGTACTAAAATAATCTATACGTATACGGGGCTTATTTTACCACTAGTTCATGTAGTTGAAGGATAGGAAGAATGTCAGTTTTGGATAGGTTGAGATAAGGAAGGGCATCTATTATTGACTATACGTATGAAGAAATTCATGATTTTATCCAACCTTAAGAGATTACTGTCACTTGTCATGGACCAGATAGGAGAGGCATAATCAATAATCGGCTAAACATAGCTTAGGTAATACGTTCTAATTGCAAGCATGTTAGTGATATCAGTGAACCTATGTATCAGACTTAGGGTTTACATATTTTTGGAGATGATGCAGTCAATATGATTAAGAAAGGTTAATTCACCAAAGGTTAATTCACTGTCAAACAAAAGGCCAATATCTTAATAATAATGTTGAACGCAAAGTATGTTTTGGTTGGATACCTGACACGATGGCATGACGGTATTTGTTTTTAAAGTAAATCTAACAAAGTAAATTATGATTAGTGTTTTTCCACAGTCAGGTTAAATTCTCTTAGTTTTCTGTTTTTTCACGTTCTTTTATTTCCAAAACAATACTCCTCATACATCCTAGCTCTCTAGTGGATTTTATGCTCAAAGTTTTGACGTATCATCGTCAAAAGCTGAAATTAGGAGTAGGGTAAGTAGGTAAAATTTCATAAGTAGTTAAAACTACGTAAGTAGGTAAAAATGATACACTTACCCTGTTACTGATGATGATTCCATGGGAAATTTGAACACACAAACAATTCTTCACGGGAGACCGTGAGTTGTGAGTAGTTACAGCAGTTGCGCTTACATACGAGGGGTGTTCAACAATTATTGTCTCTGACATAGAAGTTCTGTCATTTTTCCACATAGTGCCCCCCTCACTGTAATGCACTTCTCCTACCTATGTTCTACAGCACAAATACCAGTTTCAAAAAAACTTGATGGCTGTGCTAGAAGCCATTCTTTGACAGCCTGCATTACATGCGCATCGTTGACAAACAGTGTCTCTCGCAGGTGCTGCATAAGCTTGGGGAACAAGTGAAAGTTACTTGGAGCAAGATCTGGAGAGTAGGGAGGGTCCTCAAGTATTTCAAAGCCGGCATCAGCAATAGTGGAGGCGGTAAGATGACTTCTGTGAGCAGGAGCATTGTCCTGCAGCAGCAGCCTTTTCCTGTGTAGCATCCCTCTGCGTTTCTCCTTGATTGCCTCCCTAACTTTTGGAATCAATTGTGAATAATAGTCACCTGTAATTGTCTTTTGGCCCTGGAGATAATCAATGAACAGTACACTCTTACCATCCCAAAAAATCGTGGCCATAAATTTGCAAGCTGATGGCATTGTCTTGAATTTCTTTGGGGGGACGGAGAATCATGGTGCCACCACTGCATACTCTGTTGCTTTGACTCTGGATCGAAATGATATACCCAGGTTTCATCTATGGTCACACATCTAGCAAGAAAGTTACCCGGGTGTTTCTTAAACAAGGCAAAATTTGTCTCTGAACAACGGACTCGTTCACGCTTTTGATCAATGGTTAACATTCGTGGTACCCATCGGGCTGATACCTTGTGCACTTCCTAGTGTTGGTGTAAAATTGTGTCTATTGAACCGAGTGACAAGCTAGCAACCTCAGCTAACCTCCGAACAGTAAGTCGTCTGTCAGCCATTATCAGGTCATGAACCATGTTAATGTTTTCTGGTGTGCACACTGTTACGGGCGGTCCTGCACCTGATGCATGTTCACAGCTCTCCCTGCCGCACCGGAAGTCACGTAACCAGTTCTTGATGATTTGGTATGTAGGGGCGCCATCACCTAATACATTCACCATCTCTTCATGAATCTCCTTGGGTGTTAATCCCTTCCTCTGGAGGTACTTAATTACGGCTCTGTGTTCAGGTTTGTCCATTTTCTCAAGCGTCGCCCACCTTGACCTAAAAAAACAAAGCATAACATTAAGATTATACACCCTACATGCCTGAAACTTTGTCTCTAAACATTCAAAGGATACATTATGCTGCATGTAAAATTTCATCTATTTCCGATAATGTGTTCTATGTCTAGAACATTAATTGCTGAACACCCCTCGTACATTCAGAGTATTCAAATCGTAATGAATCACCATGTCTGAAACAATGCAAGAAATTTCCTGATTACTTTAAACTAAACACTTATCTAGTTATCGCTCAAAAAAGGTTAAATTAGTAATAAAAATTGATGTTTTGTGAACTTAAAAATTACCCGGTTAGTCACTTAGTTAAAGTTAGGAATTTTTATTTAAGAGTTATTATACACATTGCTGCTATTATTAATACGTATGTATTTTCCATATCTAATTGTATTATTCCATATGTAGTATCTCACTGTCCTTTAAAAAAAAAGTGACAGTAATTTTCTTATGTATAATTTTGTTGGCAATAAACAGATAATAAATATTCAGTTAAAAAAATGCGCATAATAAGTTTGCTAATGACACTTTTAATTTATTATAGCAACAGTGGTGGTGGTGGTAAGTCTATAACAATGCTTCGAGAGGGCTGGTCAGACTCGAATTAACATTCAATTATTTGAAAGAGAATGAATAATAGCTCTGAGCAACTAATTTTATTAATTAGTTAATTATATCTTGAACGAAAGCAGCAATTTCTTGTATATTTTTGCATGCTGAATTCGAAAATGACCGTGAAAAATGTTGAATTCATTCGTGTTTTCAAGATATCCGTATGAGTAAGCCTTTCTACCCAGGGTCACTTCGACTGTAATTATATATACACTTATATAACTCCTAACGTAATCAACTCAACAGTGATGATTCATACATCGTTTTGTTTGTAGTGGAATAAGCGTTCCAATGCTACTTACTCACATAGGGCTGTGACGTATTGTGTGGGGAAAAATAGGGAATTTCGGGAAATTTTGTGTGGAAAATTCCTTTTATTCTAATTTCAACCCACAGCAAGCTATTGCAGCAATAATATCCATGTATATTATTAAAATATATCCTACTCGATACAAATAGTTTAATAAGCATGCAGACTCACCTCAGTGACGTTTTCTCTTGTCCTATCTCTCATACGCTGCCGGTGTAGTGTCCCGAATTACAGAAATCAACCAGCATAGATGGATTCCACATGTCCTGGTAACGTTTCTCAATAGTTGAAATATGTCGGTGGAATCGTTCGCCATGTTCGTCACTAATTGCACCGAAGCTAGCCGGGAAAAATGTCAGTGTGGGAATCCAGGAAATGAATGTTTTAAGAGACATGTTACCCCACCATTTCGTTTGCATTTGGTGCTTTGTTGTTTGCAAGGAAGTTTCGCGACACTGACCAAAACAATACCCTAGTTTCTTTTTGTGCTTCCTCCAAAAGTGTATCAAAATGCTCATCTTTCATAAGAGTTCGTATTTTAGGACCTACAAATATGACGTCGTTGATTTTTGCCTCACAGTTTAGGGAACTTGTGGAAAAGATATCTAAAATATATGTCGATTCTTATTGAGTGCCTTCACAAACTTTTTCATTAGTCCTAACTTAATATGTAGCTGTGGTAGAAAGATTTTGCTTGGTTCTTCTAAGGAATCGAATGAAACGGGCCTACAGTGTTGCCATATAATGACTCATTCCATAAGGAAAGAAACCGTGCATCTTCTAAACACGAACCAATCAAGTAAAATGAGGGTCATTTTTGCATTCAGCGATATCGAATCACTAAAGAAATTATGGTTTCACGTCAAATACAATTTTGGCTGTTGACTAGTGTAATTATTCTAACTTTCTTTGGCGTCCAGACTGTTCAATAATAGAACTGCTTGTAGTTAATAATTGTTATTGTTAGTGTACTTCAGGTTTTTTATTATTATTATTATGCAACTGTATACAGGGGATCAGTATTATGTTCAGGCGTAATGCTGTAACTCATTATCGTTTTAATATAACGAATATCAGTGTTAGTAAAGATCTTAGTAGTCATTTTTATATACTCACGGAGAGCAAATGTGTCTAAAACATTTCATCTTGTATAAGGCTACCCTCGCCAATTTCCGTTCAAAAATAGCATTTCTCGCTCTCGACATTCAGTTTCTAAACACATTTTTACTTCTTTTCTTTTACTTACACATATTTACATGTACATAAGCACGAAAATTACATATTTAACAATTAACATACACCCTCTTTAAACAAATTTGTGCTCCTGAAGAAGATCCTAGGTTAAGGAGCGAAAAAGCTTTGCGTATTGAGAACTCAAAATTGGTCAGGGTTGAATTAAAAGGTGAGAAGAATACTTTGTTTTTATTCTTGTCTTTTCGATGGTTTATAACCGATTGTTCGTAATTGTTAAGTACAAGTAAGAGTTTATCCCTGTGACAGGGAAATGACGAAGAGCCGGAGTGTAGATTTATTGTTTTACTTGTCCTATAGATATTTTTTGCGATTTGAGTCATTTTGTGAAGCATTCAACAAAATTTAAAGCAAGTGTACTGAAGTTTCAATGAAGTAATACAGGGTGTTCGGCGGACTGGAAAACTGAGGAAACCTAGAAGAGTCAGGGATTTTTTTTTTTTTTTTTTTTTAATCAGAGAAAAAGCACATAATTTTTATAAGATATCTCCTTGCTCTAGGAGCAGAGAAAGATGTTGCACAGATTGCAGGAATTTATGTCCAAGTTTACTGCATCGGTCACATCTTAGTGTTAACCTATCCAGAGCTATTTTATATAGGGGCTCCATAGTCTAGTGGTTAGAGCGTTGGACTCATGTCCGCGTGATCCCGGGTTGAATCCCCAGTTGAAGTCTCACTTTTCGGCGTCTACCCAGCGTCGTGAGGCAAACTGGGGAGTTACGTGAATGAAGACGTGACGGCCATACTCGGTCTAGAAAGCCCCTGATACGCTTTTCGTGGTCAGGTAGCGGGCAGTGCTGACCACACAGCCGCCACTCAGGTGGACGCAGTTCCACCAACCACGGACAGATGGCGTTGGGACCTGCCACGCCAGTGGTTATTATTATTATAGAGCTATTTTATACGTTGACCCTGCTATTGCATGTAGGAAAGTTAAATTAAAGTTATTTTTATCTTTTCTCTCAAATAAATGTGTTGACGACAATCTGAAAAAAAAAATATGATTTTAGAGTAGCAAATCGGGAAGAATCTTTTATTTATATTTTAAGTTGTTGGTCGGTAGACACCCTGTAATATTATCTCCTTTGATGTAAGTTCTACGAGTCTGTATCTTATTATAATGTGTGTACAAAAAGAAGCGCCTACGTGTACTTTATTCAAAAGTCTTAAGTAAAAATTCTGCAGGAAGAACGGAACTCTTAGCGCCGCTTCTGCGTACAAAATGTACGTAGTATATATAAATGAAGAACAAATAAATATATGCTCCACATTTTCAACACTTTTATCACGTACATCTCTATACTATTAAATCTTACGCTGATTTCTGTCTTATATTTCAGGTAACAGGCGTGGTTGGGAGGGCCGAAACACTCTCCTCAGTGTTTTTTCTGGCAGCCTTTATGTTTTATACAAAATCTACCAGGAAAAGAAGAGTTACAGGTACGTAATCTAATCAGATATTATAGTAAGTTATAATGAAAAGACGTGGGGGAGCAAATGATCAGTTTTAGTGTTTACATCATTTGTTGTGGAAATTTAGGTTTCCCAAGACGAAAAATATCGAATTATCCTTTAAAAATATTAATACTCATTCTTAGGTCTTTAACAACATATCCATCCGGTGAGAGGCAATGGCAAAACTATCATCAGTTCACTTTGCCCGGTATCTTCTCAGTCACCAATCTGCCTGCGGGTACATCACGATAGAGATGGAAATATTTACATGGGTGGGTGGATATTTATTGCATCCTGTGATCATGGATACACAATTTAGGGTTTATTACATATTAATACAAAATTAATTCACAAATATATGCATGCATTGGTATATATTATTTGCGTATCGTTATTTCTTTCCTTCCAGTTTGTAAACGTTCTTGTACAGTATAAAATATTTTTAAGAAGTCGCCGTGGCTCAGGCGGTAGAGCGTATCTGACCACGAATCTGGCGGCCCTGGTTCAAATCCCAGGACACTGGAGATTTTTCTCGCAGTGTTCCCATGCCTGGAGCTCTGAGGTGTACTCAACCTCCTATCGAATTGAAAACCAGAGTGTCCTTGGTACTCCTGGCCACCTTGGGAAGGTAAAGGCGGTCGAGCGTGGGACTGACTACCTCACCTCACTTAGTACCATAGGTCAAGAAAATGTTGAGAGCTACCTCCACATCCCCCATGTGCCGTTCTCGGCACGTGCATATCGCAGTGGGGATAGCTTTACCTTTATTTTACCTTAGTTTCAAATGTTGAAACTGATTTTATTAGATTTCGAACTTTTACACAGCATTTTCCTGTGAGTTTCCAGTGTAGGTAATGGTTTTACAGGTGCCAGTCATGAGGAAAAGAATTTATATAATCTCTTTCTCTCTCCAGTAATATAATTAGAAATATTTTGTTAGAAATTAAAGCCTTTGTATATTATTTCACATAAATACATGTATGGTGATGTTAAAATCGAGATCTTTCAATAATTTTCTACATGAACTGTTGAGTTTTACGTTAGCTAGGATTCTGACTCCTCTCTTCTGTAACTTAACTGTATATCATTTTTATTATTTTGCCGAAAGAAATCATATCTTTGAACTGATCGAAACATTGTATACGCTTTTGTTGCTTTCAGATTTACTTTTCTCCTTGTGCTTTTAATGACATAACATATTTCCTGGTTAAGGTTTCTTTGATTACTCCAGTTTCTGTAATTATATTGTAATTATTTTATTAGAGACATATTTCTATAGAGATATATTTCTACAGAGACATATTTCTATAGAGACATATTTCTACAGGTGTAAGACATATTTCTATAGAGACATATTTCTACAGAGACATATTTCTGTAGAGACATATTTCTATAGATTTAGAGAGAGATTATTACTATTTCAAGTCATAAAGATGTAGCGCTTTACATTAATTCAGTGTTTGCATTGCGACAGAGCCCAAAAAAAAGTACAGCTTGAGTATTGCATAAATTTATTGCGATCGTTTTGTTTATATTCAGTGTATGGGCGTTATGTTATGTTTTATCAAATAGGGAACTGGTGCAGACATTTTAGTACAATTTGAGAACAGTGACCTTATTTTACCAGAAATGTAATCTTATGTTCCTCTATTCATAATTTATATTTGTGTTTCAGGTTGGAAACACCTTATGCTTTGCATAATGTGCGTAGCCATAGCTATGCTGTGCAAAGAACAGGGAATAACCATCACTGGAGTCTGTGCTGTGTATGAACTTTTTGTAGCTCAAAAGGTATGTTGGTAGAAAATAAGACATTTCTAACTTGCACCTTCGGTTTATTTTTATACGTCAATTTAGTGCTGTATATTCTAGAGTTTTACAGAGCAAGCGTATATGTGTACCTCAAACTGTGGAAAGTTATAATCATTGTATATTACGGAAATAAGGTTTATTAATAATGAGTTTCAACATCTGTAGTAATAATTTTAATTTCTGTCTCTCCAAATTTAGTGTTCTTTTTCGAGTACTCTGTATATGCTTCTCTCAGTTAAAAGTTATTAAATGTAAGCAAACAAAACTGTACAGGTATTTCCAAAGGACATGCGAGAATACGATGAAACTCTTCTCATGCGAGAATACGGTGAAACGTTCACTCTTCAAAAATTAACGAATTGGCGAAAGATAACTGATTGTAATGTCTACTTATCAACTTGCAGGTTTGATATATAGATTAGCTTTGTTTAGGTTTTGACGATTTCTTTACGGTAATCTTAGTACGGAAATGTATATGTTCTGTTGGCAACATGACGTCTTAGCCCAAGTCCTGCACCAGTCCACTCTGTCCTTTTTCTCTCCTACCATGTGAAAACGCTTTGGCAAAATGTTGCCTCTTTTCTATTGGGTTTGCGACGTTCCTGTACACCTGTCTTAATATTATACAATGTAAGTATCCTCTTTTTTACCAGTATCTGCTTTAAATATCAGAAATATACATTTTCTGATTCATGAGTTAATTTCTCACTAAATCAGAAGAAGGGAAATTTTCACGCTTTTTTCGATGAGGAAGTGATTTCATGGTAAATAATTGAATTTCAAGTGAAAAGAGTTATTTCCAACGAAATTCTCTCGCTTTGGATAAAAAATGTGATCTTTTTAGATAGGATTCCGATTCTTCATGGACGTAACTTAGTCCCGCCATTACCAAAGTCTACTGTGAAGTTAATTTTTTAGTTCATTCATAAGAACATTATTTTTCTTTCGTGCTACTGATGAATAAATACTTCCTTTTGTTTTGTTTTTTCTACATTTTCAGTATTTTATTGCGTCGTTTTCATGTTGAGAAGGTACAAAATTTTTTCTGAATGGATGAACTTACATTCACATCGAAAAGAAAACTCCCAGCTTTTTCCGAGTGGAAATTTCTCATCTTTTCTCCGATGAAAACCGACTCTATATCTCTCTTTTTGTTCTCGCAAGATAAAATATTCCGCTCTTCGAATTTACTATGTAACGTACCAACCAACGCGCTCATATTTGTTTTTGTTTTTGGTGATGAGCTAGCACAATTTTATAAAAGTGAGTTTTGAGCTTAAGCTAACTCATAACTTGTGGGTTTAAACTTATTTCACGCTCATTTTTCCACCAAATGAAATGGCGTGAAATTTCAGAACTATTTATTAAGCCAAGTCCTTCGTGATTAAGATTTAATATCGGTGTATGATTATAGCAAACAAAATTGTGATTAAGATATAGAGACCTTGAATATTATGGTATTGGCAATAGTCAGTGTGACGTGGGTGACTGGGGCAACCTGACGGTGTTGTGTGGAATGAAAAAAAAAAATCAGAGTTGACTGTTGGTTATACGAATAATACACAGCAATTGAGAGGCTATTTAGTAGCTCTGCCGATATGTTGTCGGAACGTACGGTTTGATTGACAGATACCAATTTTGAAAAACAGTTCCTGTTGAAAGTGAACATATAGTTTGAATTCTTCCACTTAAATTTTTAACAAACATTACTTCAGTAACAGCTGTATTGTCATATTGTTATTTTCTGCTATAAACGATGAGTATTAGTTTTTTAGACAACACGTTATTAGTATTAGTAATTAGTTCAGTAAAGTTATACGTAATTCGGAGTTAGATCTGAAAGCCACCTTAAAATACACATATTCACAGTTAAACTTCAATATACACACTATTCAACTTTCAATGACAACTGTAGTAGTCGTAGCCGTTTATTGAATCCGCATCTCAACAATATATGCACCACATTAACTAGTAGTAGTAGTAGCTGATTACTAAATTTAATAGTGTTAGTATTAGAGTCGTAGCTTCTGATAAGTTCACCTTACATGCCAATTTACCTTAAATATCTTCTCCATTTGTTTCGGCGTAACATGTATACCTCTAGGGATAATCATCTTCTTATTGTAGTAAGTCAGGATCCCCATAAGCAGGAAATATCAGGAATTTCATGATTTGTCAGGAAAATGATTAAATATGAGGTCAAATGTCAGAAAAAAGCACAACATCTACCGCTGCGTCAGGAATTTTTTTTCCTCGGGGGCTTTATATCTGTGTGAAGATACCCGAACATCCTTTCCAGAAAGCTTTGAAATATTTCTCCAAGACAATCAAGGAATTTCCAGGCTCAATGATTTCTTTGCTTCCCTTCTTTCAAACAACCAAAAAATACTCATCACTGTGGAAAGTGGTAGAGTTGGGTTTGATATTTTTCCACGGAAATGCTACAGTTGAGGGTGTTTTCTCAATCAGCAAGTCTGCTCTTATTGAAAACCAATGTGAGCTTACAATAATAGCACTGAGGAGAGTGCATGATGCTGTTATCAATTGCAAAGGATTCCACAATATTGTCATCACACAGAAAATGCTCACATATGCAAGATCTGCTCGGAGGCGATATAAAGATTATCTGGAAACACAGCGCAATGCTAAGAAAAATAGAAGAGCGTAATTCTAAAAGAAAAGGAAGGTCATGCATGAAATAAAGAAACTGGAAGATGAGCAAAAGAAGTTGAGAGAAAAATCTGAAAAGTAGCGAGACGAACTTCTTCAGAAAATCAAACTTTTGCGGAAGCTGTAAAATTATCATCTGTAAACATTGTTGAAACTTCTGTTTTCGTTCTGGTGATATTGTTTTAATTATTGTAATAGTCTGATATTCATTGCTTATATTCATAGAATTTATTCATATAAGTGTATTGTAGTTGTTAGCATTTTCTTTGGCTTGCCCTTACGTAACATGTTCATGATGGAAAAAGGTAAATTTGGGTTATTTTAATCAGAATTTTTGCAAAATATTTTTAGTAAAAACTTTGTTCATGTAATTTTATTGTAAAAGAAGTAATAAAATCATAAAATTTGCTACTCAGGTAAGAGATGGGCAGCTATGGGGCTGGTGGAGGCAGCATGTAAAAGAAAACAAAATATTTTGCAAAAGTATGAAATTGGATAGTCTGAGAGTCAGGATTTTTTTAAAAATCTGATCAGGAAATTTAAGTTCACAAATTTTGTGGGCACCCTGTAAGTATCCAACGAATATAATGTAGTATGACTATGAATAATCTTATCCCGCAGACATCTCGTAGTCAGCCACCTTTCAATCGTCAGTCGTAACTAAACACTTATTTGTAGAAACTTGGTATAAAATAAAAGCAGATCTATCGACAATGTTGCCATATCCTGTTACATTATAAGCCGTACTCATTCTACAGACAACTGTAGTAATCACGCTATCAACTATTTGTTTTCATACCCTACTATTTGCAATATAAAGAAACCAAAGTTAAAAGGACAATAATTATAATATCTTTTTCATCAATTTCTGTCCGAATGTTGCTTTACTGTTGTATTAAAACGTTGTCACCTGTAAGGAATTTTAGTTTCAGCTCAAGCCACTGAAAATATTAAAACATGGGATGTGACGGTGTAATGAATATAAAATGAGATGTGCTTGAAAATCAAAGTTTGAGTTGATCTAGCTTACATTTCAAATTGTGCCTCATAAAACTTTATTTTTTCTACATAATTATCGAGATCTGGTTGTAGTTAGTCATGCAAGCTCCTGAAATAAAAACCTCGCTTATGATAATTTTTGCTTCTTCGTGAGTTCTACCATCCAGTTCTTTAATACTAGTTACAATGTCTGAAAACAATAAACTTTACTGTAACATTAGGTTCGTCGCCTTTTTTTTTTTTACAATACCACCTAACCGCCATTTTGGGTGGAAATGATTTTTCAGAATGTTTTCGACACGCATTCCGTCAAGACAATTTACCCCCTAAGTAGTTCTTCATTTCTCCAACAGATAGTGGCGTAATATCGAAAAGAGTAGTACCACTTTGCCGGGTTTCAGTTCAAATTTGCCCCGGTTTTCTTCCTCCTTTAAAATTTATATTTTGCCACTTGGGCGGTATTGTGAAAAAGGCGACGAATTGTAACTTAGAACACGTTAAAACAACCAATTAAAGTTCCTTCCTGTATGTGTACTTATTTCAGCTTCACTTAGGAGATTTACAGTACCTTGTAAAGTCCATGCTGAGCGGCAAAGGAGCAACACCATCGTGGACGTCAGACGTTACCAAAAGATTAGGAGTGTTAGCTGCCACGACAGCTTGCCTTCTTCTTGTACGGCTCCAGATAATGGGTGCTCGCCTTCCTGTTTTTACTAGGTATGTGACTTCATTGAACTTGTTTAATATTTCCATTAAGCATGTGACTTCATTGAACTTGTTTAATATTTCCATTAGGCATGTGACTTCATTGAACTTGTTTAATATTTCCATTAGGTGTATGACTTCATTGAACTTGTTTAATATTTCCATTAGGTGTATGACTTCATTGAACTTGTTTAATATTT
>JAGDQP010025133.1:0-17429 GCA_022664845.1 Lepisma saccharinum | reverse complement strand
TAGAAAAAGCCTCTGACAAAGGTTTCTGGGTCTGGGCCAAAGATACCTAAAGGCCAAAAGTGTATAAAACATTTATCTCATGCAGAAGGTTGCTAGTCAGATATATTGCATTCCTAATGTAAATTGAAAGCCTTTTGTACATTTTTGACGTCAAAACATTTAATTGTACTAATCTTAAACAACAAAAGCATTAGGTGTGTTAAGTAATGAATATTGGTGATTAAAAGGCAAAAAAAAACCAAGAAAAAACGATGTCGTCAATAAAACCAGGTTTTTTATTGCCTCGAGAAAAAGAAATCCGTTTTTTCCGTCCTTTAAAACTACTCGAACCAAAATATTGTGTTATATTTTCCTTGAGTGCAATTAGCTGCAAAGGCAACATTAAAATACTTCTTAATATTTATCGCCAACAAAGTATAAATCACGTTATTAACTCCACACATATTTGAACGGACAGTCACGGAAATTTCGGGAGTTTAGTTATTTAGTCTTTGATGTAGCGTTTAATTTCCTTTTATTTGCTATTATCTTTAATTTCCTATTTACCTTATATTAATGGCCTAGAGACGCACCCTTTAGCCTAAGCTTGCCACCTCTGTTCCTCAGACAAGTCAGGGCTTAATTATAACTGCCTACCTGGCGATAACTATAATTTAAATAAAGATCTCAATGATTTGCTATGCAACTCCCGCAGTATATATTTCCGTGAATGTAGGAAATTACAACCAACTACTCTCGAAATAGATACAGGAAACTAATAAACAATTCTAAAACAGCAACTTCTGAGCCCAGTTTACAATCGTGAGTTTGCTGTTCTGGACGTGGCAATCTCCAAATTTAGTTAGATTTCGTTTTATTTATTATACATTCATGTTCAATAAGCAATGCCCGGGTTATTAAAAGAAAAATAGACAACATATCTGGAATGTTTAAACGCCCTGGGCATCAACTAATTTTACAAAATATAACTCTTCTCTATAAAAAAAATAAGCTATTCTTTCAATTAAGTTTCGAGATGGTTCCTTTCTCTCATGTTCAAATGCAAATTAATTTTATATTATCTAGGGCAGGATTCCAACATGCAAGTTGCGATTTGTGCTGTCATTTTCACCACTACACATTCTTAAACTTTCTTTTTACTGATCAACTGATATTGTTTCATGACCTCTTTCTCGAGCCAATCCATTGAAATGCGCTAAATGTACACAAAAATGCATATGCCTAACGACTTGTACGACACTGATACCTGGGTAGGCATATTAAGCTATACACCCCACGTTTGGTTGATTTTTACAACGACTTTCGTTCCATCACTTAATGATTTATTATTTGTGAACTAGAAGTAAAGACATTAATCTACATGATTCTGGCTAGTTAGTTAGTTAGTTTGAAGACTATTCTGTTTCCCTCTTTGTTAAGGCTGTTGTTCGTTGCTCTTTCGTTTGGTGTTCAATTACGAACTTATTTTCTTATTAACTGTCAGGCTGTTCAGAGACATAGATGGCAATGCAGATGATATATTGCCAAAGCTTCGTTTTACTGACACTTTGTAAGCCGTAAATACGTCATTCTAATAATCGTTAGTTGAACACCTTTTCTGTGTATGTTTATAAACGGACCAATTTTCCTTATTGCTCTTCAAAGATCCTCGGATATTCCGTATAATCTGGGAAGTGAATACGTTCTATCTATTTTAAGTGTTCAAAATTGTGCATGCAAGGTGTCCGCCTAGAGGGTGCTTAGTCATTTTACAATGAAATATGTAAAATGGTAAGCCAAAATGGGTAAAGTTACTAATTGTTTACAGGTTTAACCTTTTCACAACGGGGATGGTTTCTAACCAGGATTAAGGGAAGGAGTAAAAAAAATAGTTAAAATTTCATAATGAGGTATTAGGTCTAATCAAGAAAAAAGAGCCAAATCCGATAGAAATTCTGCAGCAGCAAATGGGGCTATTAAAATAGAAATAGCAAGAGTGGAGTGAAGGGTAGGGGAAATGTGTATAAGGAATAAATGTATAGCTAGATATTGAAACATTACGTTAGCTTCTCTATCTTAATGCTCCTACACTAAACAAATCCCAAACAACTTCTCCCAGAAACAGCATTTCTTCCCACACTCTCTAGTGTGCTCTGAATGATGTAGAACTTCCGTGAATGAAACAAGGAAATCTTAAAAAAAACTGTATTATTATACAATTCAGTAAATTACTATTTAAGCAGATAGTCGTAAGATATACTAACTCCTATGGCAAACGGGACGGGCGTAAGCCGCCCATACAATTAATTTTATCTTATCCTATGGCAAAATCTCATAATCCGTTTGGTGTATCAGAAGTGTACAGGAAGTTTATAAGACTACACACTCTTTCTCTAAACATGTTCTAATTGTGTACATATCTATGCATGTATTATTATCATTTTCACTAATAATTGTAATACTATTATGGTCATTTGGACTAATAATTTTTATTAGTACAATATAGTGAAACTTTATCTTATATACATTTATATAGTAATGACCTCAGGGAACCTTTCCCATTCGAGCCCGCGGATAGTTATTGTGGTTCTGCTTGATTAATCAGTGGAACAGTTGCAGAGATGTAACATTGGGCTTGTTCGGAAATACATAACGAAGTTCACGGAATGCATGATCTTAACGCTGAAAGTTATTTTCGTGAAATTCGTTTTCTTCGTTATTTCCGAACGCTCCAAACCATTGTCAGGATAACGATAGACACCAATTCGCATACATAACAATGAAATAAACGAAAATAGAAGGTGTGGTTATAAGTAGGGACGTGAGGCTCAAAATACGAATCAAGTTAGTTTCTTGGAGAGATTCTATTCCAACAATAACGTTATTTACCAACATGTAAGACCTTTCTTTGGAGAAATTCCTTATATTCACTTCAGATTTAATTTGCTACACTTGTATAACGAACTTAGGATTCTATTCGTTGCATTTGGTCAACAGTAGAATAAATCGATTCTCTTATTTACAAGAATAATCTGGCTGAAGTTCCTACATATTTCTATATCCTTCAAAATTTCCATCACTTCGCCAACTACTAAGTCACATTTACGGGACAAGAAAAATATTCCAATTACAGAAAATATTTAAAAGAAATTGCAAGGAATTAACATTTAACGTCTTAGTCAAACTGTATTGCCAAGAAGAGAAACCAATATATAGACCAAACAACTTTAACTTTATTTTTATATGGGCCAGTTTAGTAACTTTGGACTTCGGCCCGTCACGATTCGCCTTTAGCTGTTAAAATCCACACACATGTCCTTGCCGGGACTCGAACCCGGGACCTTCGAGCCGATGGCCTATCGCCACAGACCGCTTGGCCGCCAGACAAAACAACTACTTTAATAAATACTTGATAGTTCATCTTATACAGCCCTCAGCCTTAGATATCTAAAGGTCACAAGTAAAATTCAATTCAATTCCATCTTATAGAAGACTCTAATGCTGCTTGCGGATTACAATTAAAACGTGAAAGAACGTGGTGCATTCAGGCTTTATGAAAGCTAAAACAGCATGCCTTCCTTCAAGAACTTGTTGTTTAACTGAAATCATTAGAAAAGTATGTTATAATACACAGAACTGGAGAGTGTCTTTCATAAACGCGATAATTTTGTACTATACGACGTTATTCTTTCTTTTACTCAAAAAGCGTCTAGAAAAAGCATTCTTCAATAATTTCATCTTTTACTGGTGGTGCTATCTAGTGGCAATCGTGATATCTAACCGCAATCCACAGCTCGAAAAAGTGTTAAATATGTTAAAGTAAAGATAAATCAATTGTTTACGATAAACCGTTATATTAATCTGCTATGCACATTAGTTGTGTCAAAATTGTTCCCTACTGCAGAACTAGCAGCCATGGCTACAATTTTATACCTCTAGATGAAGAAAAATAAGATTACATGATGCGAAACGAGGTAACTTTATCATGCGGATGGTGGCCATGTTAATTTAAACGAAATTCACGAAGTCTGAGCTAGTTCGTTTCGTGCGCGAACGAAATTAACTGAGAGTGACTTTCCGAACGGCTAACTAAATGAACGAACTTCACGAAAGTGGTTTCCGAACGCTTCGTGAGAGAACGAGATTAACGCGTAAAACTCGTTCGTAGTTTCCGAACGAGCCCATTGTCTCATATTGAATTCACAGGTTAAGAATCAGGTTGAATCCTTTATAAGTCCCAGATTTGATCCCCTCATCGCTCAATTCACTGCAGAGAGTGAAGTCCTTGCCGCTTTTCACCACGAACGTATCTAAGGTAACACTTAGCCTGTATCTACTTTTTACTTAGAAAAGACATTCTTCTTTAATCCTCTTTTTATGACTCTAGGCATTGGACATAGGTTCGACTTAGAATAATTCTGTTCTATGGTTATGTTCTTAATAATACAACAGATTTGACCGTGCATTAGGATAATGCAAGATTCTTTTGAATGTGTGTGCGTATATTATAATAAATATTGTTTCATATAAATTGGAAGTTTGGCAGTTTTTCACTTACCCTTGTATCTGTTTATAAAAGTAATAGACACTATCAGTCTGCAATACTACTGCATACTTCCTATATTATGAGAAGCCTTCAATCTATAACTTGTAGTATGTGTGAAGGAAAGGTAGTTCGAAAATAATCAGGAAGGATATCCACCGAAAGAGTTCATCTTCACAAAATAAATAATGTAAGCGCAACGGGAAAAAAAATAAGTAAAAGTGCGACTCTTCGTACGGAAAACCGAATTAATGTTGCCAAATCAATTATTGAGGTGTTAGGACAGTCCGCCTACTTCCGCGCTAAGCCAAACGCAAGCTCAAATAAATATCTAGTTGCTCTACCATTTAATCCGCATACCGTCAAATCACTTCCATGTGGTGAATCACCGCAGAAAACCTCAATTTTCGACCACAATTTAATTTTCGTTTTTTTCTGACCTCCTTGTCTCCTCCTGCGCTCCCGAGAGGAATACTCTTCCTTTGGAACTAACCTTTCGCAGCTTTAAATAAGTTGGAATTAGACGAACGCTTTAGTTTTATAATAAAGATTACATAAGGCAACCTTTTATCCTTAATTTAGATTAAAATTCTACCATTGGAAATTTTATATATTCAGGGATATGACCATAGTCTGGTTGGTTTATCTGCCAGTTCTATGGTCACATGCGGTATAGTCAATGAAGTACCTTTCTGGTAGAGTAAAAAATCGGAATGTGGGAAAGTCCAAATTACAGAATGTTGGAAAAACCTAAAACAAAATTATCAAATAGTGTAAAGTCAGAATTCCCGAATCTTTTAGAGTAAAAAAAACGGAAGATGGGAAGGTCCGAATTCCAGAATGATGGAAAGACCTAAAACAAAATGTTAGAAACAGAATTATCAAATAGTGGGTAGTCAGAATTCCCGAATCTTTTAGAGTAAAAGAAAAAAACGGAATATGTGAAGGTCCGAATTCCAGAATGATGGAAAGTCATAAAAAGAGAATGTTATTAACAGAATTCTCGAATATTGGAAAGTCAAAATTCCTTACTCTTATTGAGTAAAATACACGGAACGTAGGAAAATCCGAATTCTTAAATGATGGAAAGGTGAAAGAATAGAATGTTAGAAAACACAATTTTCGAATAGAGGAAAGTTAGAATTCCCTAATTTTGTTGATTAAAATACCCGGAAGGTGGGAAAGTCCGAATTACAGAATGTTGGAAAGGAAAAAGAACAATGTTAGAAACCGAATTCTCGAAAAGTGGAAAGTAGGAAATCTTGAATGTTGTAGAGTAGATAAAAAAAACGGAATGTGGGAAAGTCCAAATTACAGAATGTTGGAAAGACCTAAAAACAGAACATTATAAACAGAATTATCAAATAATGGAAAGTCAGAATTCCCTAATCTTTTAGAGGAAAAACGGACTGAGAAAGTTCGAATTACAGAATGCTGGAATTTCATAAAAACAAATGTTAGAAACAGAATTCTCGAATATTAGAAGTGTTACTGTCCCGTCTGCTTTCTTATCTTGGATTATTTATTGTTTGTCTATCGTGAGCTGCTGTTTACTTTTTCTTCAGGCTCATATTTTCCTCGATTGTTTTTCTAATAACATTTTCGTGGTATCTTCGTACATTCTCTCTTATTTTCTGCTCTACGGTTTTGTTAAGTTCTACGTACTCATTCTTCGTCTTGCAATATTCTTCTGTTTTCTTTTCCATTCTTTTCTTCATCAAGAGTTCTGAGATTTTGCTCGCTTTTTCTTTTTAGTCCTTGCTATTTGGTTGGCTGTCTCTCTTACATCTCACTCAGTATTTTAGTTTTGCTAATAATGTCTTCTTTTTTCTAACTCTTCGAAGGCGCTGGATCTGTTGCTTAGTTCTATCTCGAAATTATCTCAGTGTTTCCCTAGATTTTCCGGATTTAAGAGTGGTGGTTTTCCTCTGATAAGCTTATTTCTCTCAAGTCTAGTATTTAGTTTAAGCTTACATCTGATAATCCTATGAACACTTGAGATTTTGAAACTGTTAAGAACATACGCACCCTACAGATTTCCCTGTTATTCGATAAAATGTATTTAAGTGATTATTTAGGTTTGTAATATCACGTAACAGTGACAATTTTGTGCAGCGAACCTTATTACATGTTTATATTTTACAGGAGTAAAATAGTGAATTTCTAATTGTCCTATGAGTATCTCTGTGTACTTTTACAGTTAATATTGCTACATTATTTACTGTAGATAGATTATTTAGACTTGCTTATCTCCCACTTTTGTAATTAATACTGTAATATCAATAATACAAGTGTGTAATGTTACACACATACGTAATTCCATTTTGTGAACTAAAAAAAAACAGCAAGGCAAACTAAATAAAAATATTTCAATCTCTTACAATTGGAACAATTTAATTCCTTGTATATACATAAGGGGAAGGTCACGGGTTCGAATCCCACCTGGGGCATGGATGTTTGTGGATCTTAAGTATCAGGGATCTCGAATTATAATCGTGACGGTCCGAAGTCGAAAGTTACTAGACTGGACCATAAAAATATAAAGCGTACTGTTTTAATATGGCGAGGGAATTACGTGAAACGAAACGAAGCACTTGTGCTCCTTAGTGGCTGTCTGTCCTATATCTGCTTTTCAGTCGGATATTTTGAATCCAGGGACTAACCGAAAAACTGGAAACAGTAACCAACAATGTTCATTCAATCCCGAAATTAATATTGTCTGCGAATTTAAGTAAAGTTAGTTTCCTGTTGCCATAAACGAAACTTCTCATGCTACAAGAAAAGTATTTGGCAAGGAATCGACCTGGTCTTGTTCAAGAAACCATTTCAGCTTTTGCCTGGTGTGATCGAAGAAAGATATGAAAAACCTGTCAGAATGGAATGAGAAATCGAACCCTGGCTTTCGCGACTACAAGGCAAGAACCATTTCAGCTTTTGCCTGGTGTGATCGAAGAAAGATAGGAAAAACCTGTCAGAATGGAATGAGAAATCGAACCCTGGCTTTTGCGACTACAAGGCAAGAACCATTTCAGCTTTTGCCTGGTGTGATCGAAGAAACATAGGAAAAACCTGTCAGAATGGAATGAGAAATCGAACCCTGACTTTCGCGACTACAACATAGAAAACATCATGTTAACGTTTGCAAGTAGTACATATAATTGTTTGTAGCAAGATAGTCGCTAAGTTCACATGTCTGTAACCACTGCTGATTATAAATATTAAACAGCTGAGAAGTGACAAAATTAGTTACTGTTTTTCCAGTAATACTACAAACAACAGCATTGCTTTCTCCAATGGAAACAACTCTAAACCTAAGAATATCAAATGCCATCTTAGCTTTACTTAAATAACTGTTATATTGGAACAAATTTGCTTCCCCAACATGATACTTGTATGTCATATGTTTAAGATAACTTAGTCAGGTAATTTCAAGATCTCAACAAAACCCATTCTTTAATTTTTTTTTATATAATAGAGCCATACAACAATTCGCTTCTAATTGTTACGATGATTTTGCTAGTCGGTTAGCATCGTCGTCCATTTGTCTACATATAAACAGGACAACATGAAGGCCAAGGAGGTCACTGTAGTGTAAATAAAAATCGATAGTCTAATTATGATAAAAACGTTAGATCTTAAACGATTTTTTCGAGTATTTTAATACCTTCCGACATGCGAAATAGTTTCTAACGTAAACACTTACAAAGCTTGAAGTACAATCAAAATAACACATTCACATAGAAAACATCATGTTAACGTTTGCAAGTAGTACATATAATTGTTTTGTAGCAAGATAGTCGCTACGTTCACATGTCTGTAACCACTGTTGAATATAAATATTAAACAGCTGAAAAGTGACAAAATTATTTACTGTTTTTCAGTAATGCTACAAACAACAGCATTGCTTTCTCTAATGGAAACAACTCTAAAACAAAGAATATCAAATGCCATCCTAGCTTTATTTAAATAACTGTTATCTACGAACAAATTGCTACCCCAACATGACACTTGTATGTCATATGTTTAAGATAACTTAGGTATTTTCGGGATCTCAACAAATCCATTCTTTGCCTTTTTTATATATTAGCGTCATAAGGGATCGCGGCTATAGAGTTAGTTAGCACTTTTATCCTGAGTTCACGTTATCTGTGAATCTCTGCTGCTTCTTACTTTTATAACTATGATCGGGAACATAAAAGTAGTAACTTTCACAAATTTGAAGCACTCAAGCTGCCTGTCCCTTATATAAGCATTGCATTTCCGCATCTAGAGTTAGAAAACATCCTACTTGGACATATCAAAGCCCCAAGATTTCACTAGATCCGACCACGGTTCATCCGGTGCGTTAGAAGACGTTTCACTAGATCTACCATAGATAGGAATAACAAAAAAGTTAAAGAAAGACTGAGCTGGGATCTAAGTACACAAGCTCCTTTAGGAATTTGTATAACCTTTTACTGCCCATGCACGTTTTATAATGACAATATGAAAATAAAATCCATTTAAACACATTAGTTAAATGGCCTTATGTGTTAAATGGCCTGATTATGTATCAATCACGGGTTGACTTTTCGACTTGAACGGAAATTTATTGAGTTACTAGGTGATTGGTCCCTTGGTTTCGGGGTCAATAACATGTTTGCAACAGTAACACTTGTACAATTTTATTCTAAAATTCTATCATGTATGGGATTGATTGTCACTAATTTTTCTTTGTTTTAAATAACACGCTTGTCAAATTTAAAGTCTGTAAGTTTAGCACTTTTCGACTTCTCATATTTCTTTCCTTAAGGCCTCATTCACAGGGGTGTTGAAACGAAAAGCTGAGAGAGCTATTACTAATATATTGAAACGAAGAATTTCCATGCCGAATATTGTTTCTAGCTCAACTGGTTTCCGAGTTACACCCACCCACTCTGTATCAATGAATATCTGGTTTGTAACCATCCAAATTGCAATTACAATTTCTAAGCTATTTATTTAATTCACATTATTACTCGAAGTTAAGAAAATTAACAATTAATTTATTTTATTGTTATTAACAATAAATTCAATATTTGTTCGTGTGTGTGTTTTGGGGTTACTTAAGGGAATATTTGCAAATTTTAGATTTTACACGAAATTTTGACGTGACCACGAATCTTCATAACAAATTTCAGCGTTTTAGGCCAACGGGAAGTGCCTTAAAACCTCCTGGATAGAAAGAAACAGAAACAAGGAGTTTTATATTTATGTAGATTATAATCAAGGTTTTAAGTGTAAGTTCAAAATATTTTCGAAGTGCTCCGTGCACTTTCAAAGATTCGTGTACAAATTTCCATTTCTTGAAAAGAAAGGAACTGAAACACCACTGTCTCAGAAAGGAAGGGTACTAGAAACCCTATCAACTCTGTGTGTAACTAAAGTAAATCACATAACGTTATCACAAGGACAAATTAAAAAAAAATAGTGCAATAATATTTTTTTTTTTTTTTTGAAAATTTTCTTGACGTTATGAGAGTATAAAGTAATGTTTTGTTGGTGTTAAAATGTTTAGTGAGGAAATTGTTTGAAATAAGAAATTAGGCTTGTATTGACTCATACCATGCTTTAGGTATATTTGAAGATTTTTTTTCATATTTGAGTTACACTTTCGCTGAAGACAACATCAATTTAAGGAATTTTCGAGAAAATATCTTACACGGTGAAACACTGAAAATGTTCAAAATTTTGGGGAAAACCGTTTTCCTTCTTAAGTTCAACCTTGTAGCATAATTTGAAGAATGAGTGGGGGGAGGCGCGGAACGAAGTTCCCTTTTTTAAATTTTGGAATTAGCATTCGTAAATACCTGTTTATTATTGATCCATGTAATTGTCTATTTAAATGAGTCTCACCTACCACAAGGTGCGAGCTTTCTCTTGCCTTTCCTATCCCACTTCAAGTACTGCTTTATGGATTAGTTACCTATACCTACAATCCTAATCTATAAAGCTATCTCTAGCTTTCCTATTTTCGGAGATATCGGCGTTTCATGATACAAGTTATTACAATAATTATTGGAAACTTGCATAATTGCATGTCTACCAAGCTGCCTGCGGTAGAAATATTTTGCACCTACACTTACAATCCTGTTTCAACAACATGAAAAAGCATTTTCATTTTATTCTGGTGCTTTTGTCTGAAACATATCTTTCTCCCCTCCTTCTGGTAAATTGAAGTTGATCCTGAAATGAGGGGCTTGGTGCAGAAATGGTGTAAACCACAAATGAATTTTTTTGCTTTTGTGTTTTGTTGAAACTGAGATGCATATAAACAGTAAAGATATTATGTGCAAAAATATCACCTTAAGTGCCTTCAATAGTTTTGTTGGCACTAATACTGGCTTTACCATGTACCTGTAACTTGTTCCTTTAGAAGAGATTTTGTAGTGTGGGTTACACTATTTCTGCACCGAGCCCCTCAAATACATCAAACAGGAATGTAATTGGAAAGTATACATAGTCAAGTGTTCATTAATTGCTATATATTCGTACGCAGAAGATTGGGTTTGAATTCTTTTTTCTTTGTTTACTAATTTTATTCCTCAAAATTTTCACTAATTTCATTTCTCAGAATATTTGTGTATAAGTAATTATTCGTATTTCTTTTTTCTTTCAGGGCATGCACTGGGACAATTCTGAAGAGGCTGAATATTTCTAGAAACAACAATATGAAAACTGAAATGAAAAGATGTACAAGGAAAGATGTAAAGATATTTTTAAATAGAACAAGATTCAACAAGTTTAAAGAAAGTTTCAATTGTGTATTGCTCCCGATAATTTTTGTTATAATATTCTACGTATATAATATTTGGCTGAACATCGTCATTATTATTGTTACTATTGTCCTTATTGTAGCTTATAGATCTGTGTAAATATGCGTAGAATATTTCTCCAATGAGTAGGTAACATCCAAAATCCGAAACGTCCATTTAAGGAAATGTTTCAGAATAATAAAAAAAAAGTGTTCTTTGGAGAAACTCTAACCTGTGTAATACTAATTGATGTAAATTGAAGTATAAACATTTCAGTGAACTTTATTCAATTCGTTTCATGAGCTATTTGAAACGAAAAATGCAAGTAAACTTTGTACATGTGCGATGTGAGCTTCTGGACTTGTGGCGTTTTGGACGTTACCGTGCCTCCTCAAATGTCCGACGCTATAGAGCAACAATATCCATAGCACATTCTTGGTAAATGATATCGTGAGTATTCATTGAATATTTTGTAGGTTTAGAATTCGAAATTTACGTTATGGTCTGTAGGGAACGTTGGCTAAGATGTGGGAAAGTAGTCGACCAGAGCTTTCTTTGAAGCATCTCTACACTAGCCTAGCGTGACGGAGGACACAGTTTAGATTAACAAGTGAAGTCCATGGCTGGCCACTGGAATCGATCCAAACGGCCAGATATCCTCACTGAATATTCTAAAACTTGTCCTCAGTCACATCAGGCTGATGTCGGGATGGTATTTTCAAATTAAGCCCTGAACCACTACTTTCCAATATTCTTGCCCTATCCCGACCTGAGCCAGTGTTGCTCTCTAATTAATTTTCGAAATATAAACACTCTAATATTTGTAAAATTTTCTCAGAACATCCTACGTAGACTTTTAAAGGACGTCGTAGAATAGGCCACGCATATTCCTAGAATATCCCTAGAATATCCTACGCATATTCCTACAATATCTTAAATGAATTCCTAGAATATCCTATGAATATTCCTACAATATCCTAAGTATATTATCAGAATAACCCTGGCACATCTTAAAAATATGCCTAGAATATACTACGAATATTCCTAGAACAACCTACGAATATTCCTAGATCAACCTACGAATATTCCTAGAATATCCTAAGCATATTCCTAGACTATCCTAAACTATAATCCTAGCATATCCGTATAATATCCTAAGAATATTCCTAGGATATCGTACGAGTACTCCAAGAATATTGTACGAATATTCCTAGAATATCCTACGAACATTCTAAACATATTCCTAGCATATCCGTAGAATATCCTGAGAATATTCCTAGGATATCGTACGAACACTCCTAGAATATCGTACGAATATTCCTAGAATATCCTAAGCATATTCCTAAAATATCCTAAGAATATTCCTAGGATATCGTACGAATATTCCTAGGATATCATACGAATATTCCTAGAATAACCTACGAATATTCCTAGAATATCCTAAACATATTCCTAGCATATTCGTAGAATATCCTAAGAATATTCCAAGAATATTGTACGAATAATCCTAGAATATCCTACGAATATTCCTAGAATATCCTAAGCATATTCCTAGAATATCCTAAACATATTCCTAGCATATCCGTAGAATATCATAAACATATTCCAAACATATCTTTAGAATACTTATAGAATATCCTATGTATATTCTTAGAACATCCTATGAATATTCTAGGGATATTCTTCAGACCTTTAAGAATACTCGTAGAATGTTCTAGGCAAATTCGTAGGATATGTTCAGAATATTCCCAGGAATACTCCTAGGATATGCGCTTATCCCGGACAATCAAATATTCGTAGGATATCCTACGAATATATCAGGGATCACTTTAGAATATCCTAAGGATATTCCAATATCCCCAAAAGGATATTCGTAGAATATTCCAGGGATATACCTGTGCTATGTGGGCGGGGGTGGGTCCAGAATAATGGCTCAACATGCCAAGACTCCCACTGAAGACACGCTAAATTCAAAGTCATAAGGTTGTCTTTATGGGATTCCTAAGCAACCTTCTCAACAACAAAGCAGCAATCTATGCAGTGATGATGGAGATGGTGATGGCGACAACAACGACGACTCCTTCACTTTCGACAACTAAGTATGGCGAATGAGAAATCAACTTATTTTCACCTTAATTTTAAATATTTCTTTTATATCTAAAATAAGGAATTTCTTCTGAATTTTAGCTTAATTTCTTCAATCATAAATTACTTATTTTTAAACATGTTGTCCCATATAATTGTGTACATATTACCTAAACTTGTGTTAATATTTTAAGGACTTTAAAAACACATTTAATTAAGGCCTTTATACGTATTTACTGGAGAACGTGAACTTGGAAATTGTAGTAGGAAAATTCTAACTTGATGCATGATTGAAATGTACGGCTCCGAGGTAAAAAATACGGCCGTTTTTCAAGTACTGTTGATGTACGTTCTTCTCGTGTTCCGAGGCTGGCGACGCTGCATAAATCCACCCAAAGAGTGTGTTAGATTAGATTTTAGAACCACGCTTCTGTACGGAATATACTAATCTAGCGGGAACTTCCAGTCACCAAATTGCCAACAGCAATCTACAAAGACATGCAGGCTAAATCTTGTTGCGAGGTAAGTCACAAAAATAAATGAAAAGAAAAAGAAGAATAAAGAAACGAAAGTTAGAAATAGCTTAACACATTACCATAATTACTCTAGAATATAATAATATTTATCAGAAGTTCTCTTAACAAATCCTGTTAGTGTGATTATTTCTTGTGATATTTCTGATTAAGTTTGAGGAAAATGTTACGTTAAAATCACAACGGTATTGTACGGTATTTGTAACCAACAGTCTTATAAACGCTTATGCATTATCAGACAAAAACTCCGCATATGTACGCGTATTTATTTTTGTGAAGTGAGAACTTTGTGCAGAATACCCGACGTCATCCGAAATGTCCACAGTCTTTTTATGAGAGAAAGCAGTGGTGAGTATTAAGCACGGAAAATGGCCAATTGAGGTTAGTGTACAAGGGGGTATGCAAGTGATACTGTAGAATTATGCTTGTAGATTGTGGAAACTTACCAGTGGTAAACCGCATAGCATCTGAATTTAAATCTAAGACTAGAAATGTGAATACACATATATTTTTCTTCTATTTCTCGGTCTTGCTTCAATTCTAATATTTCGGTTGTTATTCAGAATCGACACTCTGGGATAAATAAATTGGCATTACTTAAAGGTTATTCATCTGATCTTTTAACGGTATAGAAGCATATTTATGTGCTATATACATGAGTCAGGCAGAATTTTAAGGCTTTTTGTGTGAAATGTTATAAAACGAGCATGACCAAATAAAGCTTTATACTTAGTATACAAGGGTCTATAATTTTAAAGTTTCTCGTGGAAATATTTTCTCCCAATACATCCTCTGTTTTTTTCGGGATCAGCTGAGTCATCTAAACTAAACTCGATTGTTTTAACCGTAAATATACTTTTTTTATTTCCGAAATTAAACTATAAAATGTTTAAGCAAAATGTACAAGATACGAATTAACGCAAAGTATCACAATATATGTTCCAAAAATGTCTACGTTCTTGACGCCTTTAAATTACAAAGAGTATAGTACATACCAGGTGTATACATAAGATTTTGACGTTTTTTTGGTAAAGAAAACACGGAATTTTCAAGGGAAAATTAATTTTGTTTTATTCAAAATATTGGCCATCGGCTTCTGCACATTTCGCCCATCTTTCAGGTAATTGATGCATACCAGGCCAGAAAAACTGCTTGTCTTTTGCGGCAAAACATTCGTCGAGCCATTTTCCAACATCTTCGAAATTGCTGAAGTGCTGCCCTGCGAGCGCGTGCCCCATTGATGCAAAGAGGTGTTAGTCATATGGCGCCATGTCTGGGGAGTACGGCGGGTGCGGAAGGATGTTTCATCCAAGCGATTTCAAGGTTTCTTTAGGTTTTGCTGTGTGAGACGGCGCATTGTCGTGTAACACAATCACTTTGCCATGACTTTGGGCCCATTCCCGTCGTCTTTCGATCAATGCGTGATATAAATTAATCATTTGTTGGAGATAGCGTTATGCATTAACGGTTTCGCCGGGCTTCAGGAGTTCATAATACACAATATCGCTCTGGTCCCACAAGACACAAAGCGTGGTCTTTTTGCCGAAGCGATTTGACTTTGGTGTTGAAGGACCGGCTTCGCCAGGTGAAAGCCACGATTTTTTCCGCTTCGGGTTTTCAAAATAAATCCAGTTTTCGTCACCCGTCACAACTCGATACAAAAAGGATTTTCTTTTGTGGCGTTGAAACAGCATTTCACAAGTGACTTTGCGATTTTCCATTTGACGTTCATTCAAATCGTGTGGGACACATTTACCCAGTTTATTGATCTTCCCCATTGTTTGTAAACGTTTGCTGATTATTTCTTGTGACATATTTAATGCTTTTGCCAATTGCTGTTGAGTTTGAGTTGGGTCATCCTCTAATAACACCTACAATTGCTCTTTTTCGCACTTTTGTGGTTTATCAGAGCGTGCACTGTCTTTCACATTGAAATCACCACTTTTAAATTGTCGAAACCATGTCTCACATGTTCTAATCGATGGAGCGTGTTCACCTACCAGCACACGATGAATTTCAACAGCCTTTTTCCTTTGATTAAATAAGGAAAGCAATGCGTGCCGCAAATGTTCTTTTTCAGGCACAAACTTCGACATAATCACTGAACGATAAAACAAAGACACTACTGTTTGGCGGACTCAACTTGTGTGTGTTTGTAGTTTAATGTCAGACGAACAAAATGACGTATGTGTCAAATGAATACGCTGCGTACTTTTCGCTGGCGCCATCTGTTAGGTAAACTAGAAACTACTTACGCATACACCTGGTACAAGGGAATTAATAAATCTTTATTATTGAGATATATTGTAGCTTTCCAGGCTGGACGCAATGTTCTCCAGCTCACTTGGCGGCGCGCTAAACTGATGTATCGCCATTCGAACACGCTATGCCTAGTGATGAGCGAAAATAGCAGTGAAAATATTTGTGATTCTGTTACTCTGAAGGAAATATCACGATCACTTCCGTGAGTGAACTTCTTCTTATAATGTGATTCGCAGCGATCGCCTTGTCAATCCTGGCTCGCTCTTTGGCTTCAATTCATGCCTTAGCACGCTTTCACTCGTCCTACTTGAGTCACAGTAAGCGCATCCCTTATGGCCGACGGCAATGTTCGTTCATGACCCTCGACAAACCTTATGCCACTCAGCTCATAACGTGTTCAGGATAAAAAAGACAATGTAATTGTGTAAAATATCAAGTTACCGGAAGCGAACGGGGCGGGAAAGAGAATTTGTGTTTTTTGTTGTATTTGACAATATATTATTTTAGTGAAGATGTGCCCCACAAAGTAAAGAAAGAAGTATGGTCTTTGTGTGCGCTCCGACCGGCCGTCCGGTCTGCGGCGGTAGGCCAACTGCTCGAAGGTCCCGGGTTTTAATCCCGGCAGGGGCATGGATGTAGATTTAAATAGCTAAGGTGCAAATCGTGATGGGCCGAAGTCCAAAGTTACTAGACTGGCCCATATAAAAAATAAAGCTTACCGAACTTTTTTTCTGTGTGCTCACGTTACTCTTCCCCTCCCAAAACATTTTTTGCAACATACTTTTTAGACACGTGGAAGGTCGCATCCTTAATTCCCGCGAACCCTCAACCATACCAGCTCTCGTACATCACAAACATCTTCCTTTAAACTGCTCTGCAGTGGGAAACAGCACTCGCAGCCTTTCACTACAAGCCTCTATCAAAGCGAAACATGCAAGCGCAAGGTCATCTGGAATCACTCCCAATCACAGTCTAACATTACTGTGAGTGAAGATGAACTTTCACGGTTTAACCTGTGAGTGAGAAATCGCTTTTCGCTCATCACTAGTCATGCCGATGATTGAAAAATATTCTCTCCGGGCCGCGACCTCCCTCTCTCCCAGAGTTAAACTTGATAAACTGTGAAAATTGTGTCCAAGAAAAATGGCGTGTCATGTTCCAGGATAACTTCCAAGGACTCATTCTTTGTACGCGCTGCATGCTTTAGCCGTCCTAAACGCCCATGGAAGCCTGCAGGCCATTCACTGATAAGTT
>JAGDQP010025132.1:4959-24674 GCA_022664845.1 Lepisma saccharinum | reverse complement strand
TTCAAACAGACTTTATCATTGTTTTCAGTTTTGTCCACATGTGAGCGGTGGATCACCCGGTTACAGTGGGTCTTTGTTTATCACCTTCGACTTAAGCCCTGGTCGACTCCTTCCCGCATCCTTTGCGTTACATTCTTACGTCGTGAGTCATAGATGCCTAAAAGTAATACATAATTTCAAATTTAAATTGTCATCAATTTCATGATCATTATAGACACCTCTTGATATGAAAATACTCTTATTTTGTTACAATAGTTCTTTTCTAATTTAAACTGCTTTCTTCGAATGACTGTATCACTACTTGAAACATATTGTTTATCCGATTCTCTCCTTACTTTAGCTGCAATTCTTGTTCACACTTTTATTCACATGCTTCTTTAAACCTTTCACGTTTTCTTCAACAACACCCTCAATGTCTTCAGAAAGTGAAGAACCCGAATACCACTCAAACAGCTGAAAACTATTGTATGTCAGGCTGAGTGAAAAAGCAGCTGTACAATAACTTTAAATATTAGCAACTGAAGTCAGTGTCCATAATACCAGATCTCATAGCATAGAAAGGAAAACCTCACAGAAAAGTGTTCTATGAAAAGAAAACACTTGCAGTGCTTCATATTTCGGCTTCTGAGCTCAGTTTTCAAAATATTGATATAGAATTTGGAAATGATGTAATAAAAAGGATGGAAGAACAGATTAAAGCGTTTTCCGAGAAGAATGGCACTTCCTCGGAAGTGGGCTTGCACCAACCGTTCAATTTTTGTATTTTGCATACACGTATGGAAAGCATCTTTATAATACTTACTTACTTTAGTATAATATATTCTAAGGGACATATTACATATTCGAAGACAAATATATATATTAATGAAATATAATGGGTATGAAATTCGTATTCAAATGTTTTTTTTTTGTTTTTTTTTTTGCAAAATTTCATTTTAAGAAAGTTTCACAAAATATTTAACTTAAATAGACTCTACCTTTGGACTATATTGAATCCACTTCTGGCCGGTTCCATCTCAGTTCAGTCACTTCAAAAGTAATGAAACGTTCTAGTTATAGATTTCGGTAATCATTTTTTCTATGGGATCTTTGTAGAAAACTAAGACACTCCATACCTTTTATCTTCTGCCGAGATATTAATTTCTAAAATTCATTATTGATAATTATTAAACCTTAAAATACATCATACTTTAGAAACTGATTAACATAATGAAATCATTCTTCTTTTATATGATAGATACTTGTTTGCATTTTACAATATTAAAAGATTATCTTCCTGACAACTTTAAAGAAATAATCGAAAACTCCAAAATTTTGGGAATTTGTGTACTTTCTTCCTTAATAAAGTACACGTACTTGTTATTTACTCAAGTAATCACTTCTAGGTACTTTATCGCAAAAATACCTTGAAACCGATGTCGAAATACTAATATAAAGTATATATGATACAGGTTAAAGCAAAATATATTAAAAATTTGCTTACTTAATTTTCATTACACAAGTTATTAAATTGTGTAATTGATATAATTGTCCATTATATCAATAAAACGAATTGCGAATAAGAAATATTTTTCTGAATTTATAATTATTTATATATCGAAAACACTAAAACTGCTGAACAAGACTATATTATTCGTAAAAAATAAATTACACGTAACGTTTCGACCTTCTAGCCAAGATCCTCATCAGACATACACTCTTTTTTCCCCCTTCACTTTAAACTTACAACCTAAAGAAAGAAAACTCTTCTCTTCTTCCGACACTTGTATGTCCCCTATCACCACTACTCTTTCTTTCTTCTTCTTATCACTCAACTAATGCCATTAGTTTCTTTCCAAGCCTCTGTTCTACTTTACTACTGAAAGACACTTCCCATTGTTTCAAATATTTCACTAACCAGTCTTTCACAAATATCGATGCAAAATCTAAACATTTTACTTGTAATATCTGTGTGAATTTCTTACTCACGTTAAGCCTCTTCAAACCAACTGCCATACTCCTCACGTTTTCCATTTCTGCCCTCCTTATAAGCGTCCTTAATCTAGCTGACTGTCCCTTTATTCTCTTCATCTGGATTCTCATGCTTCTGGGTATAATTTTCTCTTCCCTACACTTCTCCAAAAAACTCACTTGCTGCTCCATGTTGATTTCTTTTCTTCTATTGTTCTTCCAATTCTGTACAGCCCTTCTCAGCTTTGGGCCCATTTCAAACTGACATCAAAACATAGTTGCACGTCGTGCAATTAAGATCAAAAACACTGAAACTTCTGAACAAGACTGTATTATTTGTAAAAATATAAATTACACGTAACGTTTCGACCTTCTAGCCAAGATCCTCATCAGACATACTATATGTAATGGGTATGTATTATATGGAATTGAAGATATGGAAAGCTTCACCGAGTTCGAGTTTTATGCAATAGATGGCAGCACTGGAACCAGTCTGGAAGTGAAAACTCTGTTAAACAAGTACCGTTAGATGTCACGAGTAAATGCTTGTGGGAATTTTACATGATAGAACATTAATGAATTGATGTTTTAATGCTGTTTTTTTTACAGATGGATTATGATTTTGTTTTGTTGTTATTATTTAAGCCTCGATGCGATTACTGAAATGTTTAATTAATAATTCTATGTCTGAATCTTATGCACATAATGTATATGATATGATAATGTTATAGACTTGCTGAGTTTGGGTTACTGAGATAGAATATCCAAGATATCTGAAATATATTGGATATATGCATATCTTATATTACCTGCTTTTTATTACGACTGACGCTGCTGATGATTCTAAAGTGTAACACCTTAGGCTATCATTATCATAATAAGTGTCGTCCCGCCCAAGCGCTGTACTAAGTCCTGGGTAACAAGGGGCATCTTATTATTACTCTTCTATTCGCCCACGGATTCCCTAAGATCAGTTATGAAGCGAACCGAGGCCTTGAAGACAGCTTACTAAGAGCTTGATATATATAGATGAGAGAATATTATTGTTGATAACCATAACCCTTTTCATATTGGCGCCCAACGTGGGGCTCGATATAAAGGTAAATATGGATGACGTAGAGCGGAAGAACGATGAAGCTGATGACGTCACTGGGAGTACAATGCCTCCACATATCACGAGAAGCGTCACGCGTCGACAGCAGGACTCACTATCTGATATTTCGACTGAATTCAATGAAGTGTTAGCAAGAGTAATTTTTGTACAGTTTTGGAGGAATATTTATGTCAAATTTAGTGCAGATATGTTGAACAGTATAGAGACTTTTGCCTAAAAACATAATCATGTACTTTGATTTCTAGACATTAAGGAACATGTACTGTCATTTCACTTCATGCTATTAAACTAACTGCTATCATGGAGGTCGTTGTTAATAGAACAAAATGCCGTTTACATTTATAAAGTATTGATCATGAATCAGAAATTCTTAAAATTGTACACAACGTTTCGTGAGAGATGAATGTCATCTTCAAGTAATTTTGTTTTTGCTTTCCTCTTTGGTCCTTTTTGTTTTCTAACCTGTTTTGCATTATATTGTTAGATATACGTAATTCATGACAATGATGATGGACAACTTACTGCTTACAACGGTAACTTTTACATATAAATTCATTTTAGGGTTTTGTCACATTTTCTCTGTTCATTCCAGATAAAAGGAATTTTCAACTAAAGATTATCAGGTAATGTAAAGAAGATAAGTAAGATGACGAGAGCAGTATTTCTTTCGGAGAAATCTGTTCCAAGGAGTATGTTTCATCTATTCGGGAGGGTACATATCAAGACTAGGTTCAATGATTTTTTACGAGTCCTTGAGTATGTTTCGGGGAAGGGTTCTTTTCTTCTGTTTGAGAGCAAAACTTCAGATCACCGCTCTGGAAGACACACTGGACAAGAGTCATCTAAAGGGCAACAAAGTCTTTGCGGGGGATAGGTGGGGGTTAAAGCATCAGAATGTTTTTATTGTTAATTTATAAATACAAAATGATTCCATGATTTTAATAGTTTCTTATCGTGAATTGGATTATAATATAATTCCAAAGTCATACGACTATTTGCGACATATATGTATCTATAATTTCTGCATATACCATAGCTTAGAGAAGTTTTATTGTTATATTATACCACTAGTTTATTAATTATTTTATATAAATATTTTACCAAATAAAGCATGAACCTAGACATTTTATTTTTCTGCATCTAAGCGTCACAGATGTGTATGATGTACAATAATGAATAAAGTGTTGTCAAGCAATTAATTCACTAGAACTAGAACACTAGAAGTGCAGAACTACTGTGCAGAACATTAAACAAATTGTTATATTTAATTAGTGGGAATGCCTGCATTATTTTTATAATTGAGAATGTAAAGTAGATGACGTATTTAATCATAAGTGCAATGAAATAATGGGTAACTTGCTGTTGTTCAATGAACATTATTTGATAACTCGGACGTGTGTGTAAACCTCACCAGAACGTTAAATATACCTTACATTCTTATGAAAGGTAGACTTTATCTTATGATATATTTCTGCTTTATACACTGAGTAAGATTCCTGGTGTAGTAAAAGCCCTGCTTGCGCTTCCTACATCAGTGCAATTTTCTCATATGTTGTTAGGAACATACTGTATGTATGTTTTACGGTTTGGGCCATGGATTCCCGTAGCAGTGACATTCCTTAACTGCTGCTTCCTGCTATAATGCAATCCGGGACAAATTGGGAACATCGTAAGTATTTCCTATCACCGTCATCGTGCCAAAACTCAGTGGACTACATTCTTTCGCATCGTAAAGAGTCAACATTGCGTTACCTAACAGCCGAAGCATACCCGTTACAAGGTCATCATAAAAAATATAACCAAATATTTCTAATAGGTTTGTAGAATCATGTGCACTTGTTCCTGGCCAACAGATTAATGAATCTTTGGGTGATTATTAGTATTTTACCATTGATTTTGTACATAGTGATAGTTATCATGAATACTATTCACAGTAAAACTGACATTAGGATAATTAAAATCTACATCATTTGCTTCATTACTGTCATGAACACGCTCAACATCGGGATTGTCAACCAACGGACTATTTGGGTTTATCCCACAGAGAATTTCAGATTTTCTTCATAATTGGAATTATTGCATTCACTCACCTCAGTACCCGTATCTTTATTTGAGTCAAAAGAATGATTATATTCACTTTCTCCGTCTGAACTAAAGAAAGAACTAACATCAGAGTCACTGACGATCAATTTCACTGTCAGTTATGACTAACGACGAGCGTTATCTCTTAGGCCGAGGTTCCATTAGAACGCAATGATATTATAAGTTTTCAAACACTGTAAATGCAATTGACAGCAAAATAAATCACTTTCCAAACATTTTATGTTAGTATCACAATGACTGACAAATCCACACTGAGTCCGCTGTTTAGAAAATGTAAACAACAGTGGTGCCAATTAACAACACTGTTTTTACTAAATGAATCGACATAGACAGAAACTTAGCCGTATATATTTCGTCGGTGTTTTCACGAACTGGCGAATGTAGTCAGTCGTTCCAAGATATCACGAACCTGTGAATATGAAAAAATGCCCTTTTTGATTTTATGATACGAAAAGTGTCAGAAGCATGTGCACTATTAGTGAACGAATTCTGAAATTCAAAGTGTGCTTAGTTTTTTAGATATTTGCTTTTTTTGTTTGTTTGTTTTTGGCGAATATTGGAAAAACTAAACCAGAATTTTATGAACTGGCGAATATAGATTCACCTCTTCGTGAAACTTATTAAGAGAAGATTTTCACATTCGTCACATATTTTAGCTTGATGGACAATAGATGCCGCGGTCGTTTTTTCGAAACTAAATAAAGCAAGCTATAAAAACACTAATCTTTCTCATTTTATTACGTTCATTTAATTTGATTTTAATGTTTTCTTTCTGCTTTGTTGATAAGTAATGGTTACAAAATGGAAATGTTTTAGTATTATTCAGGTATTTTGTATCTCGCAAAATAATTATTGACAGAGTTCCATGTAAATACACAGATTTCATCATTATCGTACAGAGACTGATGTCACGTTAAGGACGACAATTTACATACCATCATTATCGTATGGAAGTAAATAGAGTATAATCTTGTGTTCCATTCGTGTTGCTTTTCGTGTCAATCATGAAGAAACAAGACGTGCTGGTGAACTGGAGGGACGGAACTGTAAATGTTGTTACCAGCAGAGACTTACTGCTTCTTCATGGGGAGAAAAAAATTAATGTGGTTTAAGTGTTAGAATGTGGTGGCCTCCTGAGCGTGTGTATTATGAAGGTGTTATAACTGAAAAAGAGGAAGACATGATCAGCAGTGAAAGTGAAGATATACCTTTTTCTTATGTTAAGTAAGAAACAATTTGTTCAAAGTTCAGTCACTATTGACAATAAAGAAATACTATCGAGGAAACAGTCTTCTTCAGATGTATCGTTGGATGATTCAGACAAAGATCCTGATTTTGTTTTATCTAATGAAAGTCGTAGCTCAGAAGAAAATCGTAATGTCTGCAGTTGTGCTCAAGAAGTGTTTGCTGCATGTGTTACGTGTTCGGACTTACTCTGTTATGAACATTTCATGTTGGACTGCTTTGCACACAAAAACTCATGTACAGAACATGGTAACAAATACTGAAAAATCTGAAATTTTTTTAGTGGATGGATCCCCGAAGGAGGATGTTACCCCAGTTAAGAAGAGGATTTTGTCGGAGAAAGAAAAATGTCAAAATAAACCGTAATCTTGGCTATGAATACATTAGTGAGAAAAGTAAAATAACCATTCCGACCCGTAGAGAGATTCGTCCCCGTTGTCAATCAACCTTGTGCCAGGTTAAAGGACTAAAATGCAATTCTTTTGATGATAATCAGATAAATAAGATCATGAGTGCTTATTATGACAAGGGGAAGTGTAGGTCGTCAACGAGAATGGTTAAGCAAACATGTTATTTAAAAGCCTCCAAGAAAATCCGTGACAAGTACACATGAAAATAAAAGAAAACAAACAACCCTTATGTACTTTTTACCAAACAATACTGGCACTAAGCAACGTGTATGCCGTGTCATGTTCCTCAATACTGTAGGAATAGCAGAAAGGCAAGTCAGAACAATGTTGAGTAAATTTCAACCAGAAGGTGTTCTTCAAGGTGAAAGAAGAGAAGGCCGTCAGTAAACAATGAAGAAGAAAGACGAAGAAATGCGTGCAGATATTGTGAAACACATTAACATGTTTCCGAGAATGGAGTCATAATATTGTCGCAAATACACAAGTCAGGAATACTTGTCTAACTCATTAACAATTGCTAAAATGTACGAACTATTCAAAAAGAGTTTCCGAACAATTCAGCGTCATATTCTTTGTACAAAACCGTATTTGCGTCTATGAAGCTCAAATTTTTGGCACCAAGGATGGACTTGTGTTCCTTATGTCAAACAATTCGCACGTGAGACCCAAATATAGATCCACTACTGAGAGGTAAATATAACAGACACATTCAAGAGAAAGATAGAGTCAGAGAGCTTAAGAATTTGGAAAAACAACGCGCATCAAGTGATCCAAAAGTCGTCGCTGCTTGCTTTGATATGGAGCAGGTAGTACAACTACCCCGTACCAATCATGGTGAATTGTACCACAAAAGAAAATTATCAAACTATAATTTCACAATTTATGAACTTGCTAGTAAGGATGGACATTGTTACATTTGGCACGAAGGACTAGCAAAACGAGGACCTAATGAAATAGCATCTAACTTAAGAAGTTTTCTGAAGGATAAAGATACTCAAGGAATAACTGAGGTTGTATGTTTCGCTGACGCCTGTGCAGGTCAAAACAAGAATACCATTCTTCCATCTATGTTGTTAATTTTTTTAAATAATGACACTGTTAAATAAAATATCAACATACTATTTTGAAACAAGCCATAGACAAAATGAGGGAGACTCTATTGACAGTACTGTAGAAAATGCTATGCGGCGAGTTGAAAATAGTTTCATCCCAGCACAACTTGTTCCAATTTTGATTATGGCTAGGAGAAAATAACCGTATATTGTTCACCAGCTGAAAACTATTGACGTTCTCGACTGGCAACTTCATTCACAGCGCATACAATTATTAAGAACTCGAACAACAAAAAATCAAGGAGGATCAGTTGATTGGACCAAAGCTATGCAAGTTCAAGTACGGAAAAGCATAAACAAGATCTTTATTAAAACATCTCATCTTCAGGAGGAATATTCAAGTTATCACTGAGTTCTTCTTCGATTGTGCAGGATAAGCTGCCCCCGAGAGCTTACACATCAAAACCAAGACTCAGCACCAGCAAGTGTCAGGACTTACTGTCATTGTGCAGTGGAAACACACCTGTTATATCCCATCCAGACTACAAGTCTTTTTACATTAGACTGCCTCGTTATTAAAGTGTAAAATAAAGAACATTCTTTATTGTTCCAGTCGTGTATGGAAAGTGTGCAGTGGAAATAAAGCAAAGGTACATTTTGTTAAAGGAAAAGTGAGTCAAGAATGTAAAAAACAGTATCAAATTTACTGAGTCAATACGTCAGTCTGAATCACCTTGTTATTTCTAGAAATGACAAGGTATCCGACGTACTCATTGACTTAATAACTTTTGATATTATTTCTGACA
Organism: Lepisma saccharinum; assembly: GCA_022664845.1. Classification (NCBI taxonomy): domain Eukaryota; kingdom Metazoa; phylum Arthropoda; class Insecta; order Zygentoma; family Lepismatidae; genus Lepisma; species Lepisma saccharinum. Next base: position 15,994 of record JAGDQP010025132.1, on the reverse strand, counting down.
TATCTGATTAGCTTGCTCTCTAACAAAATGTGGCTTCATATTTCTCCCTCCGAACACTTCAATTGGTTTTCAGTTTTAATGATGTTTTAAGAAGCATTTGTGTGTGTGTGTGTTGAGTTGTAATAATGTTTTAAGAAACCTTTTCAATTGCATTGAGCATGCTACTTCGTGTTTGAGATGTCAATAATGCTATTTTATATTAACAAAACCTGCTTGTATACATTTATAGTAATAAATAATAGCAATCAATATCATAAAAACAATTTTACAAAATTAGAATACGATACAATAATCTCATAATCAGTCTTGGTAACTGCTTATTAAGTTGCAGCCCTGTAAAAACTATTTCTTCCATCTACAAAAGATCAGCATCTCTTTCCTTATACTAAATGTGCAGATGTTGCTGAGCTTTCAACATTGACGTTATTACATGTTTTCCGTATTACGGAAAGTAGGGATTCGCCATTAAAGATTATAAAGGTATTGTTATTGAGACATGCTTTGAGGTGGAGAATTTGTAAGAAAGGTTTTCACGAACCGGCGAATCGATTAACAGCTATAAATTTTAGCTCAGAATGTCAATTTTAAAGCCAGTGTGTTAGAATCCATGTTTTAAAAAGATCATTCATTACTCGCTCTTAATGTTTTTCATTTATGTAAATATTTAGACAGTTTTGCAAGTAAATGAAATTAACCATTTTTTACCTTCCATTTCCACAGAACCATATTTTTCAACATTCGCCAGTTCGTGAAAACACCGACGATTTGTGCCACACATCACCATAGACCGCTTACAAATTTTCAGGTATTTAACCTATACCAAATAGAAATTTATTAACATAGAAATCGGTAGCGACAGCGGCACAGATAGCTATGTGCCGTCGGTCTATTTCGATACCACCTACCGGCACATATATGTGCCGTTGGGGTGTGATGACAAAGCTGGTGGCACAAATACGTGCCAACTTTATTATTGAGAATATTTTTGGTAGTGTGGGAGTGAACGTGTTAAAATGGCACATTTATTTTTCTTTCCGAGCACAATGTCGACAACGGTAAATATCCTTTTTGCTTCTGCTCTTTGCGAAATACTCACAGTTTAATCACAGTGTATATGGTTTAATTAATTATTTACCCATATTTTTAGAAACACAGAAATTTGTGCGAAATATGCGTTCGACTAGAAGACAAAGACCTAAGCTTTGTGGTTGATGAATTAAGAACCTTTTATTACTACGCTTTCATTAAAATGAGCCACGATCTTTTAACAAACAGCAACGCTCCGAATAAATGTACAATTTGAAGCATTACTTCACGTTTATGTCTACTCTGGGTTTAGAGTTTAAAATCTTTGAGTAGTTTCTTTGCTTTTCCTTTAGATAGGCAATTATGCTTAAACAAGTAAGTAGAACGAATTAGCTGCCATCTTTAAACAGGGATTTTAAAAATAATTTTATAGTTTTGTCTGGTTTATGCAATGTCAAACGACATTTATTTTATTGCCCTTCATACCTTCCTTTTCGGGATACATTTCGATTCCTAAATGTAAACAAGCAAACTAATATACACAAAACCAAAAGATCTTCTTAAAACAGTAAATATCTTTTTAAATTTATCTAATAAATAACATTAGAATAGGAAACATTGAAGCTTTTATACTCTTTCATATTATGAGTAATCCAATGGCTGATCTCTTTGAGTTGAGGTCTTGGGCAGTACAGAAAAAAAGAGAGGGCATAGACACAAAAACAACCTATAGCTTCCTGTTATTCACGCTAATAGTAGATACACTGTAAAAAGTGAACTCTGTTGCATCACCAGTACTTTTTGCACTGTATTTTATTGTATTGTAAAATCAACACGGTAAAATCCAATTTTATGTACACTGTAAAACAATGTTTCTCTTACATCTTGAGTTCATTGCACATTTAAAATGAGTCATAATTTGACTACTTTATGCATTCTTTTTCACTTCCGGCTACACTGTAAAACTTTTTTGTTAGCTTCTGTTTGCAAATTAGAGTCTGTTAATATGCAAGTTTGATAGTAAAAGAAAAAAAAGAAACAAGTTGAGAATGTACGGGGATTGAACTAAGGTCGATTCTGTTTGATTCTTGTTTTCATAAGATATTAGTGTCAAGTGAGGTCTATTACGTTAAATATTAATTTATGTAAATATGAAATAAAAATAAACATGTTCTATAGTTTGTGGATAACATGGCACGAACCAAGAACTAGGTAATTCATTTAATTCTTGAAAGAAATATTATTGTTTTAGTTTTAAAAGGCAAGACTGCTTTTCAACAAGGATTGTATTCTTGATTCATTTATGAAATAAGAAGTAAGGTGCAGACAAGTATCAGGTTACATCGAGAGAGTGTAATGTTACTCACTGAACGTTGATCGGACAAAGTTCACCTAGCACAGCAGGACAAAGATCACCTTATACAGCAGTTTGAGGATCACCTCAGGACAAACATCGAGACAGCACTAGGGTGCAACTTGGTTGTGATTGGCGCTTAGGAGACTACTCTGCTCTGATTGGTGTTGCATTGATCTTTATGATTGGCTGAGAGTGACGTTATCATCAAGAATCAGAAAACGTGTTTTGTATTAAAACCCGACATCGATATATCTTGGCTCTTCTGCAGCTCTTCGACGGCTCGTCTACTGTTGGTGCTCTTCGACTTGGTTCAGATGACCCGACTCAGCTGTGGCTCGCCTTGCTTCTACTATTGGCGTTCGACCTGCCTGCGACTTCGAGTGACCAAGTCCAGCTCTGGCCAAATCCGGTCTTTAGATACTTCGTGAATTACATCTTAACACCTTCATCAGGTTCTGTTCTCTGAGCCTGTTCTTCTATCAGGTAAAGTAGGTGAGCTGGAAACCATTTGTTGCATGCTATGTATTTAACTAGATTCAATTGTGGTTATGTGTAACTCAGTGGGTAATTAGGTACATTCATATACTAGCGTTCACGCCCGACATATAAACACCTTTCATTCTGTTTCTTAGTAAATTAAATAAGTTCACTACACAGTCGAATCCCTGTGTTTCATTTACGAGTTAAATACATCTCTATTCCTAGTAACTAAATAACTATTGTTCTGGTACCTAGAAGTGACACATGGTTCTACCATCTTGAGTGCGCTCGTTGCCCTCTTGTAATAGTTGCATCTTTAACCTGGCGGAATTTATGTATGGTAAATAGTGTTTAACGAATACGGCCTATCGCACAAAGTAGTTGTTTTATTTCAGCCAAGACATCACACTGAAGTAGATATAGTCCCACCAGTACGTTATAAGGAACATAGCAAAATTACTATTATCACTAAATATTGAAAGAACTTTCTACTAGTTGTAGTGAACCATGGTTTAACAAGGCATTTTAAAGAAAATGTCCGGAAAACGTGTATGTAATCCTAAAACTCATGAAGTGAATGAAACTCGGTTTCCTAAAGACATGAGTAATATTAGTGGATTTTGTTTTTACACCCTGAAAAAGATCAAAGTAAGAAAGTCATACTTGTCTATCTGCCATTAGTTACACAAGAACTAATTTTGATATGATTTTGCACGGATTTATTACGTTTCAGTCTGCAGAGCAAGGGATATCGTATTAAGTATTTGGGAAATTTGATGATTTGAATGGAATGTATATGGTGGGAATATGATGTAGAATATTTATACGTAGCGGAGTTTGTAAATAAAAATAAAAATTTGCTGACAGGAAGAAGAATACCTATTGAGCTGAGAGAATGGGGTGTTATATAGCAACAAAACATGGGACAATGAAACAGGAGGAAGAAATGTAGTTATAAAATTGTGGGACAGGGTTGAGGAGGAAAGTAATGAAGATAAAATGTACTGATAGATTAGAAAATGACGAGATAGTGATGAGAAAAGTGAATAAATAAATCTGATAAATGTATTAAGAAAGAGGAACTATCTAAATTGGGACGTGTTGAGTAGAAATAGCCTGCAGCGATTACTGATAGAGGGAAAATGAGAAGAAACAGCGGAAGAGGAAAAGTTGGAAAGATTGAAAACATTAAAGATCGAACAAATGAAGGAAATGATAGGATACAGTAATTAATATACGCATCCTTATGACTGGAGAGGGTGGGGGCCCAGGCCCTCTACTAGATCACTTAAATCAATACTTCCTTCATCCAACAGAACATTCTTCCTACACTTGTTAAACATTACTTTCACTGTATATATTTACGTTGTTGATATGATTATGACCACACTTGGACTTCACAGAAAGGTTTCTCTTGCTATGTCTTTTTCTCTTTGAAGTTTATTATTTAGCTTCCTGTACATATATTTACCTTCTCCTGCATATATACGCTTCCATTTTTTCTCTCCTTCATTTTCTTCAAAACTTCTTCTATAAGGCATTCTTTCTTATTTCTTTTGCCTTCATAGTATCTGTTACTTCTTCTTCTGCCGCTGGTTTGAACAACTTCAGTCTTTATTAGTACTTCCATCTCTTCCTACATAATCTAAATACTTTTCTTCTAACTTTTCCACAAATTGCTCTATCATTCCCTCATTTCTAAACTTCTACAGTGCTCACTTATCCAATCCAGTATTTCTTCTACCTACGTTTTTCAGTTTTATATCCGTCTCCACTAAGACCAAATTATGGCCAGAGTGAATATCGGCTCCAGAAAGAGTCTTTCTATTCCTCAAAACGTTTCTAAACATGTACTGAATTAGCACGTAGTCTATCTGACAATTTTCGTTTTCTTGGGGTGTCCAGGTGTATCTTCTTTTTATGTTGTTTTAACCATCTAGAACTAACATTATTGAATGTTAGTTACAAAACTCAACTAATATCTAGCCTCTTGTGTTTCTCCCTCCTACTTCATATTTCCCTACTGTTTTCCAATTTTGTACTTAACTTAAAACTGGATTAAACTCGCCAATCAGTACGATACATGCGTCCTTCTGTTTTCTCTGAATTAACTCCTCCAGATATTTGAAGTTTATTTGAAACTTCTCTTCCGAACTCTTCCCAATTGAAGTTGAATCCAAGGTGGCTGATGGAGCAAGTAGCATATGTCAGAAACTCAGTAACTGGTCTTATTTACATTGCATACGGATGCAGTTATGTTCTTTCTAATCTGTAGAAATTATGTGCAAATCATATGGATAGTTCGATCCACACCTAACTTATACAATAACCTGAGAACAGTTAAAAGTACGGTAACATTAATTGCACCAGGGACATGCTTGGAAAAAATCAGATTTATATGATATACCACTTACTCCTATTCCAATTTGAAGATAATAAGTTGTATTCAAGATGGCGTACGGAATATGTAGCTTCAGAAATGCGGTACTTGGTCTGATTTACATTTGATATATTACATTCACTTTGCATCTGTACAAACTATATAGTTCATATTTCAATCGCCCGGTAGATTTACTAGGGAAATGATATAACTTTCCAATCATCTAGATATTTCTAGATACAATTAAATAAGTATGTAAAACTTCACCATATTTCCTTTCCTTTTTGAAAACAGTCAGCTGTGAAAAATTCATCTAATGCCAAATTTGTTCCGAATACGTTGAACAGTATGTAACGTACATAGGCCCTACATACATGCATGTTGAACAAAATTTACAGTATTTTTTTTTTTTGTTTTTGCACACTGCTAGGAAGCTCATGTTACACACGTTTCCCTATATACTCCCTTTCCTTCTAAGACGCTCAGTTATGATATGGTAAATTAACGTTATTTCATAGGAAGAATACACTTTTGCAATCCTTCTGACTTTAACATCTTCCAATTGTCCTCAGTTTTTCAGTTATAACCTTGGAAAATTTTCTTATGTTAATTCTCAATCTAAGTTTTACTATTTATGTTTAAAGAAGTATTATAAAGAGAAAAGAAAATGGTTCTACAGAAAAAAAACGAAATAAACAAACAGACAATCAATTTCCTTTCAGACAAATATATTTTCACGGATAAAAATTAAATCAAAACAACATTTCTTATTCATATTATCAGAAAATTATTAATTCCATTAATTCACAATACAATTTGAAATGTGTTTGTCAATTAAGAAACGGTACACATGTTGTTCATAGTAGCTGATCAAAATCAAATGAAGGGTTCTCTTGTTTGTTCCACCATTATCCTTCAAGATCAACAGATAGCCACAATGATTGGAAATTGACGACCAAAATTATTCTTTTCGGCAGATGACTTAAGTACCACTCCTGGTTCAACGGAAGAGTAGATAAATGTTATCCAATTGACTTTATTCCAGATGTGAAGGAAAAGTAGTAAAATCATGAGAACCACCCATCAAACAACAGACTGAAAAACTCGTAAATACATACAATTTGCATTAGTATAAACTATTTATGACATGAAATATCATACAGTACAAAGCTATTAGGCACCTCTAAATATCAGAAAAATAATTTAGGGTTTAAATGTAAGGTTCTCAGCGTGCGTGTGTACTTAGCAATGTATTTATAGCACAGGTCTGTTTACTATGTACGGAAAGCTCCCTAAATGTAAAGCGGATCAATTGATGATTTCACTCACACACATCGGCTACAATCTTGAAATATTCCCGGTCCGGTTTCATTTCCTGCGACAGCTACGGTGATATATACCAGTAGAATTTCATTTAAGGCCATTGCCGTATCGTCCAGACGCAATGTTTTGTCCTGCGTTTATTCTGCGCAGACCCTGGTGTTCAGACAAGAAGTTGCTTGTGGACAATAAAACGGTGGTTTTTACAGGTCTGCGCAGAGACAGAAGTCGGAGTTGAAAGTAAATTAAGAAAAGCATCAATTTCGACAAGTAGTTCAGACAAGTCAGTATGCTAACGCTTTACTCTCCGTTTTCAGTTACGTTTTCTTCAGCAGTGGAGGTGTATCAGATTAGTTCCACGATTGGATATCATTGTAATGAGTTTACATGAGGTCATGAGTTTATAAAGTGCATACCATTCCGCCGATTTGGAATTTAAATATGTTGGTTTCGTTTTAAACAAAAATGCAATTTTAGTCTTGTTAATTTTTGGAAAGAAAGTTATGATTTGTTTTCATATCTTGTTTTTAAAATAATCATGTTGTAGATAAATGTCGGACTGTTGAATAAATGGTCGATATTCTCATGTATGAAGTACGGTCACCTCAATGAAATATATTATTGGTAGAAATTAATGAACGATTGTGATTCATTACGTAGTAGTGATAGCACCTGTGTTTACTCGAACCCAGATTAGTATGGTCAACAGGGAAATTAGAAGTTAACAAAATGGCGACTTCGGATTGAGCGATTCGAACTCATGCATGTTTTGAAACAGATCTGGTAAAGGGTAGATTGAACTTGGTGATAAGGAAGGGAAGTTGTCAAATAATGATCATAGGGTTATCAAGCGTATTGTTTAGTATGTTTGATTCTAACAGTGACAAAATTGTGCTATTCTTAGAACGATTTGGATTCCACTGCAAAGTGTTGGGGCTATCTAAAGATAAACAAGCAGATCTGTTGTTGGCATCACTTGATAACACAGCGTTTGAAAAACTGAAGGTTCATTTCACGTCTGTAAAATTATCGGAACTAGATTATGATCAATTAGAAGCTGCTCTCGTTAAAATCTTTGACACACCACGTAACCATCGTACGAAAAGATTTCATTTTCATATGATGACCCAGGCTTATGGTCAAACAGTCTCCGAGTATGTGTAAGCTTTAAAGTTACAGGTGATCGAATGTCAGTATGGAGATTTTATGGACGAGGCACTTGTAGATCAGTTCGTGTTAGGAGAACGTGATGTGGCAATCCGTAAATGACTATTAGCGTGGGAAAAGCTTGATTTTGAAAAGGCAACTTACATAGCCCAGCAGTATGAGCTAATTGAAAGGGACAGTGCTGAGTTTTCGCATAGACTGAGTCAAGTAGAATTGTCTCCACGTCAAGTAAATAAGGTAGGGCAACGATTAAAACCAGAATGTTCGAGTAGCCATAAAGCTTCAAAATCCAAGGTTATTAAAAAAATGTTACTTTTGTACACGTTCACATGAAATAGGTCAATGTCCGGCATGCAATACGTACTGTGGAAAATGCAACACTAAAGGGCACTTCCGGGTATGCTGTGACCAACTTCACAAGTGGAAAAGCAAGCAAAGTAGAAAAGTGCCGGTTAATAGCATTGCACATGACGATAATACCACCAAATCAAGAGATGATTGTAATGATTCGGGATTTGAAATCAATGATATTTGGCTCCTTAGTTTAGAAACTAGGCAGTCGGTTCAATCTTCACCAGCCACGATGACACGGCTTTATATTCAAACAAACCTTTGTATAGTCTGGTAGATTCAGGTTGTGAATTAAATATAATGGACAAATTTACCATAGATAGTCTGGGATTACAAATATCGGTTTGTGAAAGATCAAAATCATTATATGCATTAAATAACTCAGAATTGCACTTGTTAGGATCTCTGACCATACCCTGTATATATAAATTTTCCCAGTATTTCATCGAATGGTAGGTAACTGACCACAAAATCAATAATTGCATTTTGGGTCGTGTTGGTATGGACCAGCTTTTTGGTCAATGGAGGAAACGCTTGCACTAAACCCATAAGAATATACAGCGCTACTTAAGATCGCCTCATGACCTTAATTTCTGCACTGTTACTTCGTAACTTGGTTCCTATGTCCTTTCCAAGGTTACTATATTCTTTATAGGTTGCGCCAATAGGAAATGCTCTGCGCGCGCTGTGGCTACGTCATCCTAGGCGCACACGTGTAGCGAGATTTCAGCAGAAAATTAAAGAAGTGTGTGCAGTTTTCATTTACTTATGTCTTATCTGTCAATGAAGTAGCAGTTTACTTACCGGAAGAGTACTAATGAAGAAATTTACTATAAATAGAAATCTGATATATTTGCAAATCGTATAAGCACTCAAATTTTCTACTACACCCAACTTCCTTAAAAGAAATACTATTGTGTGGACATTTCTTGATATATCAAAATATCTAGGATTTCTAAATTTAATGTTTTAAAAAATAAAAAAAGGCCACAGAAAGTAAAATCTTTGCGTTTTTTTTAAAATTATATTTTTCGATTTGTTGACTGCCTATTAATTTTATGCCGGTCGCTTTGGAGTAAACTTCTTCTTCTAATATGTCAAATACGATAAAAATTATACTAAAATAGGGAAGTGTTGAGAAGATTCGCTGCCAATATTTTTCCACAATCTTTCTTCAGTTAGGCCTACATCAGACTAATGCCGGGAAGGTACCTTCAAACTAAGATTTGGTTGACTTTCCTCTCACACTTCCTCTCCCTACCTGTATTCCAGCTTCAGCAAAAAATCTCTAAAGGCCAAACATACAATTCAGTTCCCAACAAGGTATAAGAAACTAAAGGAGAAAGTGTTGAAACGGTAAATCGTATATAAAGTTAAAAAAAATTTTGAACGACGAATGTTAATAATTTATTGCCAGCGCATCATTGTAACATTTTTGTTTCAATTCAAATTTAATTTATGGCCTTTAGGCATCTACGGCTCAGACCGGGATAGGGGAGGGGAAAGGATTCGAGAAGGTGTCGACCAGGGCCTATATTGAAGGTGCCATCCCAGGATTTGCCTACTGTGACAGGGAGAATGAAACCTCAGTCAGCATGGTCGTCCGTTTTCTTTGAAATTATCCCACCGAAGAATGGAAAATATTCTGAATTTATGCGCCCAAAGTTCTCGAAGTAAAAGACATTTTTACAAAATCTTGTCTTATTGCATTTTTTTTGTCTTTTGTTTGCACGGTCACAAGCGGTCTCATTCATCTCAGGCCGTTTCGGCTATTTTTGTAGGGACATGGGCATAAACCAAATGATCTCAGAGTGAAGGTTGAAATTGTGATTGCCTTGATTTTTACCGGAGAGAGAGAGAGAGAGAAAGAAGAAAAATGCTATCCTTTGTGAAGTTCATTGACCTCTTGCTTACGTCACCTTTAGCCGACTTTACGCCTTGCAAGTTGTTTGAACTGAAATGTCGTCAATACGCTGATTGTTCAGAGTGTGTACTTAATCGAAAATGGAAAATCGACTTTTCTATGTTTTTTAATCTGAAAATTCAAAAGCACGGAATTTCAGGATAGGTGAGAGGTTACCGTGTTTGCTTTCGGTGCGCGTGGTCACGAGTTCAAATCCCGCAGTTGCCTATTCGTAGCATTTTCGTATAGCTCTCAAACGGGTCGGATTGAACTTTGACCTTCTCAACCCCACCTGTTGAAAGGACTACTTGTCCCACTGGGAGCTGATTAAAAGACGACGAGGAGCTACTCATTCACCGGGCATGATGTCAAAAAGTAGCATTTCAGATTAGATAGATTAGTGATATGCTTCAAATCATCTTTTCCACACTTTCCGCGACCGTGGATCAGTGTTAGAGCATTCACTTGGCATTCGGTAGGTCCTGGGTTCAATTCTAGCGACCGACCATTCTGTCTGAAGTTTTTCCAGGGCAAATGCCAGGATAGTACCTACAAAATAGGCCCCGGCCGTCTACCCTCCACAATCATCTCCCCCACCCTATCCCACCCTGAGCCTCAGATGCGTAAAAGCCTTAAAATAAGTTCAGTTCTACACTTTATCGTAAAACAGTTTCAGCATGATAATTAAAAAACCTTTGCCCCCTATCCTGACAGTTTTCATGGATTTTCTGTTTCACCAGGTGCTAGGTATCTCAAGTAAAACCATGGCCGCTACCTTCCCCACCCCTATCAACCGGAAGAGTTATTGTCAAGGGACATCATCCTTCAATCATGATGGATGCTAAAAGTTGAATACAAAGCCCAGAAAATAAATAGAATAAATTAAAAGAATAAAAGGGCTATGATTATTATTAGTAATCATTTAATGTGTCTTTTCCCTTTCTTGTCTGCAATTCTTATTGAAGTTTCATACTAGGCCTACTTTGTATAATAATAATAATAATAATAATAATAATAATAATAATAATAATAATAATAATAATAATAATAA
>JAGDQP010025131.1:15076-27209 GCA_022664845.1 Lepisma saccharinum | reverse complement strand
AAACACAACAAGTAGTTTGAAAACTCGTATGCTTGTATACTCGCTATAATACAGCCTTCCGTCACCCAGCGGGAAGAACACTTGCACGATGGTAACGATACGCTTGGACTAACAACGGTAGGAATAGCTAGGTCCATGCTTGAAGTAGCCATAGCTACTAATATTGATACCTAAACACTGACACACTTTGTTGATACTCGTGCACATGCGCACATGAACGGCACCCGCCTTTCACCAGGTCGTACTAAAAGCAATTGCAATTATAAGAAAAGACTACAAGTCCTCTATCTAATGGTTTTCAAAGTGTACTAGTTATCATCTCAGTTAAAAGATTTAAGAGTTTTAGTAACTTTTATCTCACCATTATCTAACGAGCTAAGTGGTGTTAAGTGCTGTAACCTACATTGAAAGCATATATGGACATTACTCCAGTACATCCGCCTTTCACCATGGTGCACTGAAAGGTGCTGTTATAAGATAAGCCTAAAATGACTCTATCCATCTAATGCTCTTAAGAATGTACTACTTATTATCTCAGTTGAGTGGTTTAAAGTAGTCATAACTATTATCTAACCATTATCTAGCGACTTAAGTGGTATTAACAGCACATACCTATATCATTAAACCAATGGAAGCTCTTATACGTACATGCTTTTAAGAGCACTCTCAATTTAATGGTTTTAAATGATATCTTACCATTATCTAACGAGCTAAGTGGTTTTAAGTGCACATACCTATATTATTAGTCTAATGGAAGCTCTTATTCGTACATTCTTTTAAAAGCACTCTCCGTTAAGTGGTTTTAGACTCTTATCTCACCATTATCTAAAAGCTAAGTGGTGTTAAGTGCACATACCTATCGTAAAAGGCTACTAATGGAATAGAGTACCTCTTATCTCTAATATCCATTAGTAAGGAATGTGATGATTGTATTTAAATGAGAGACTTGACTAACTACGGGTCATATTCTACTTTTCTTTGTAAATTCATGCAGGTAAATTGGTGGTTGTATAAATTACATCATTAGTATTTTGTGTATGAAATATTCATGTTACTTACGATGTATAATATTTTTAAATGTGTCTCTTTTTTTTATAAGTTATGTGGCTTTAGTTATCAACATTATATTGTATTGTTTAACAAATAAAAACGGGGATGCCATCTTCAACATAGGCCTCGACCGACAGCTTCCCGAATTCTTTTTATTTCCGTATCCTAGCCTGAGCCTTAGAAGCCTAAAGGTCACAAATAAAGTTCAATTTTTTTGGAGAAAAATAGTATCTATCAAGAACGTTTTATATAAGTGATTAAATTATACCATAAAACTGACCAATTTAGTTAGGAATTTCTTGTAATTTACGTGTTGAACTCAACTAAGGTGAACTCTAATGCGAATTCTCAATTGTTTTCTTCATAAAAGATAGTGCGTGGCACATACAAATGATATAATACCAGGCAGCGCACGGCTCGCTGTTTTATTCCTGCCAAACAAACAGAGAAATAGTTCAATGTTCAATTTGCGCCACGGGAATTAAAACCCACGTAGACAGTGGCGCCAGTTCTGCCTCTAGTGGAATTTTATAACTGTATGGTTAAGACGCTAAGCCAGTGACTCGAAGGTTCCAGCTTCGAATTCCGGATGAGGCATGGATGTTTTTGATTGTGGATTTTAACTAGAATGTGACAGGCTGAAGTAAAATGTTATTAGAATGGCTCATACAAAATAAAGGCTACTAAAGTTTCACCGGGAATCGTTCTTGAGACCTCCTAATTACAAGGAAAACAAGCTGACAAATGTTCTGCCTCATTCGTACTGTAATTCATTCAAATTAAAATATTATTATTATTGAAAATTTAGTAATATTACTTGGTGCAATGACGAAAGTATCAAGTTCGGTCTAAAATTTGAGAGCCCTGCACGAAAGACACGGTGTAAATAGTCAGCTATCAACCATTAACCAATGTTATACGTGGAATGGTATTTTAGCGGTCTACTTGTAGGAAGCTGATTCTGAAATCCTAATCATATTTCTTCCAGTTATCACTTAACACATGCCTTTACTGATAGGGTACTGACGTACAGTACTTTTCCAAATTGAATAAAATATGATCAAATTAAAAATTTAGAAGAGTCAATGCTTGTAAAAGTATTTACATTAACATGAGGCCCGTATACAGTGAAACCTCTATTAACGGACACCTCTGCAAAACGGACACCTCCCTTAACGGACATATTTTGTAATCCCCAATCATTGCTATAAGAAGAAACGTATTGGGAAACTTCTCTAAAGCGGACACTCTGTAATGCGGACACGGACAGTGTTTTCTGTCATTTATAGGCAGTATTTACCTCCTATAACGGACACAAAGTGATTTAAGGAGAATCCGAGGATTGCTAACATGCCAACTGTCATTCAGAATGGTTGGACATGTTCCCTTTCATAGTTTGTATTTACAGTCAAAAACATTTCTAATGCTGATGGAATTAGCATTTATTCGTGTACTTCCAAAGGAACAATATGCTTGAAAGGAGAAGCATGCTCGGATGGAAAAATAGCGAAAGACTAGCGCAAGACATCGAAGAGAAAATGGAAGAGAGAAAGTCATATCAAGTGAAAAATTACACAAATACCCATTCCTCAGTTTCGGAGCATTTCTACTTCTCTCCTTTCCTCTCAGAAAACCTATAGAATTCCAATTAATTTGCAAACATACTCAAGATATGTGATAAACGAAAACTGCAAAAATATAAAATATTATTTCTAAGTTGTTCCCTGAACATAAGGTACAATTTAGACGGAGGAGGGTAATGTTAATAAGGTTTTAGTTATATTCATACAGTATAATTATTTATGCACCCGTAGTAGATATCGTAACACAACAACGGAAAATTGAGGGTTGCCTAGATTTCAGGGGCAACCACCACGTTGTTGAATTGACGTGGTAGATCGTTGACCCCTGGGTAGGTAGGTGACCCCCATGACGTGGTATTGACGTTTGTAGAAGATTACGATTGAATTTTGGATGGGAAAAAAGTGATGACATAATCGAAGAGTGACGGAAATTTAAGATGGCGGCCATAATGATTCACGTAGTTGGCTTGAGGTGACGTAGGAGGTGTTTGTATAACACTACGCTTGAATTTTTGGGAGAAAAATGACGTCATACGGCCGGGACTCGTACCAGGGATCTTCGAGCCGATGGCCTACCACCGCACACTAATAGTCTAGTAACTTTGGACTTCGGCCCGTCACGATTCGTCTTTAGCTGCTAAGTATTAAAATCCACACCCATGCCCCTCCCGGGACTCGAACCCGGGACCTTCGAGCCGATGGCCTACCACCGCAGACTGCCAGTCTAGTAACTTTGGACTTCGGCCCGTCACGATTCGACTGTAGCTGCTAAGTATTAAAATCCACACCCATGCCCCTGCCGGGACTCGAACCCGGGACCTTCGAGCCAATAGCCTACCACCGGAGACTGCTCGGCCACCCGGCCGGCTTGTCGTCTGGGGGAATGAGGTGCTCCGAGATTGTATTTACCTGTATTATTGTATTTTATTTTAAATCTGAAATAGATATAATTTGGAAGAGAAAAAGATAGAAACATTTTGTTCTCTGGGCAATGAGATTTTTGGACCGCTGGCAGATTTTGTAAAATGAGAAAAAGAATTGACGTAGTGAATAATTCTAGGAGTTAAAAAATTAGATCAGCTCTTTATAAATTTAACATTTTACGGTAAAAATATTGACGAATTGAGTTAGATAGTAAAAAAGTTACCTTTTATTAAATACATCACAAGATGAATGTTACACCTTTGTTGATTCACATGGAACTAAAATGTTGATGGTATAATGTTCTAAGTTAAAATATGACACTTGGAATACAACTCTAAAACGAAGGACTTTTCACGTGACTGCTAGAAAGGAGAATTTTATCTGATTTCTGTGAGGAAGTAATTGTCTGATTCCCAAAAATAAGACTGCTGTACTTTCCCTTATATGAAATAAGGTTCTGATGGTGTAAGTTATTATTCATGTAAAGATGAAAATCTGGCTAAAGGAAGTTCATGTTCTTTTATGAAGACATACTTAATATCTGATTGTAAAATTAAGGCTGACTTTTCCTCGTCTGAAATAATTTTTAAAGAAGATATTATTCACGTAAAGATCGAATCTTTTAAAGCGAGAAGCCATGTAAGTTTTCTCTTCGGAAATAGGGCTAGATATAATCTTGACAGTAGTACTTTCACTAGGTGAATGATCGAGTTGATGCTATTGAACGTTGGAAATAAGCATTGTAACTTGATTGAATGGAATATTCTTCATGGTAGGTGAATGCTCCCTACAGGCCATGTTCTGACGTCAGAGAGGAAACTTTTTAAGAAAAGATTAAATTAGAATGTACTTGTTAACACTTACTGATGTCGGTGACGAATTAGGAAATAGGAATGGGTGGATAGTTTATTTGAGATTGTTAGTGCTTTAAAAGATTGACGTCACTGACAAATGAGGAAATAGCGTTGGCTGCCTGTTTCATTTGAATGAGTCGTGAAAGTTTTAAAAGAAGAAAAAAATGCCTTCTGGTGAAATGCTCAGTGTCAGAAAATAACTTTATAGGTCAAGCTTGAATTTCACAGTATATAAACTGAAGGTAAATCATACAATATTCATTCTTAGTTACCTTCTCAAACTGACTATATCATAGTTAAGAAGGCGCACTATTCGTGAAATGAAAATTCTTCTAGAACAGATATTGGTAAGTCTTTTTTTTTCAATCATTGATTTATGGTAGAACTTGAAAAAATGGGGGGGGCTGGCTAGCTGACAAGTTTGTGGCACTACGTCATTAGCTGAATGATTTCGAGCTCAAGTGTATGCGATTAGACAATTGAAATAAGTCAAAGTTACAGACAACAAAGTTACTGCAAGTTTGCAACAAACTATGCACAAGCTTGCAACAAACTTGCCACAACAAGCTAGCAACAAACTTGCTACAACAAGCTTTCAACAAACTTCCCACAGCAAGCTTTCAACAAACTTGCCAGAACAAGCTTGCGACAAACTTGCCTTAACAAGCTTGGAACAAACTTGCCACAATATGCAACAAATTTGGGGACATTCAAGTACGATGTAGGGATATCCACGGAGCATTCGGGGGAATTTCATGGTACATTGTAGGGAAAACTCATGATATTCAGAAGATGTCCAGGGAATTTTCACACCTTTAAAGCATATGGCATTACTTGCCACGCACTGCATTACACGTAGGGATATCCACGGAACATTCCGGGGGGACGTTCATGGTACATTACAGGGAAAACTTAGATGATATTCAGAGGATGTCCAGGGAATTTTCACACATTTAAAGCATATGGCATTGCTTTGAAGGGATATCCACATAACATTTTGGGGACGTCCACAACACATTTTGGGAAATATTTACATCACATTCAGGGGATGTCCAGGGAATATTCACACACCATTTAAACATTTCATTAATTTGTAAGGATATCCACGGAACATTTTGTGGACGTCCACTGCAGATTGTAGATTTAGCAAAGACATTCAAGTACGTTGTAGGGATATCCACGGAGCACTCGAGGGACGTCCACGGTACATTGTGGGGAATATTTACATCACATTGAGGTGATGTGCAGGAACTATTCACATAACATTTAAAGCACGTGGCATTACTTTGTAGAGAATATCCACGAAACATTCGGGGGACATTTAAAGCATGTGGCATTACTTGGTAGGGATATCCACGGAACATTCGGGGGACATTTAAAGCATGTGCCATCACTATGTAGGGATATCCACGGAACATTCCGGGGACGTCCATAGCACATTGTGGGGAATATTTACATCACATTCAGAGGACGTTCACAGCACATTGTGGGGATATTTACATCACATGAAGTTGTACAAAGAATGTTTGTTTTCCAGTGATCTTAATTGTAGGAAGTGAGTTAGCATGTAAATGTAAATTGTTTCATGAGGGTTAAATGTTAATCGAAGCTATTTTTTATTTCAGATTACAATTTGATCCTTAAGAAAGGCTAGTATAGTGACAGTCTTCTACCTTTTGCTCGTTGAGAAAGGCCAAGTTTTGTACCTTTTTCTGTAAAAAGACAATTATATTAAGGTAAATAGATTGTTTCAAAAGGGAATATTGTTTCATAATGGAACGCTAGATAAATGGTGTTGTATGTGAATATTTCGTCCACGTATTTTCACATGAGATTTTTAAAATAATATTACATGTGAGAAGTTTGTAAACTAATATTGGTCTAATAATGTATTATGTGAGTGAACATGTAATGCTAAATTCCTTACTGAGGGTAAATATTAATGAGTTATTTTTTTATTTCAGATTTCCATTTGCTCCTTGAGAAAGGCTAGTATAGTGATAATCTTCTACTTTTTGCTCCTTGAGAAAGGCGAAGTCTTCTACCTTTTTTGCTGTAAAAAGACAATTCAATTAAGGAAAATAGATTTATCATAAGGGAATGTCTTATCATGATGGATTGTTTTATAATTGCTCGCTGGTCTTATATGAGAATGCTAGGCTAACATAGTTTCATATGAGATTTTAAAATAACATTACATGTGTAATGTTTATAAAGCAATGTTGGTCTAATGATGTATTATGTGGTATTTTTTAAATATATGTTCGTTGAAGATTGTATTATATGCTATTATTTGTGGCGATATTTGGTGCTGACTATATATACGAGCAAATGTTCTTTCAGGTAGGATTTTTTTATCAATGAAATTTGTTTCATCTTAAATTTTATAAGGGAATGATAGATCAATGTCGTTTTCTATAGTTGAGTGTTGTTCTCATCTAATATTGTAGTTGTATTATAAAGAAATGATGATATTAAAAGTAAATATTAATGAGTTTTCATCTATTATTTAATGAATTTGAATTGAACGTTATGTTTTTTATTAAGATTTCATTTGAATCACGTTTATTTTAATATCATTGATAAAGCTAATTTCAGTAAGCATTAATTTGAATTGAACAGTATGTTTTTATTTATCTGTAATATTTTGTCTAAAAGGATAGTAGTAATGTATTTTTTTTATAATTTCAGCATTATAAGTGGATTGATGAATGCAGTTGATACTTTATTGGCAGCTGAAGCTGAAGTGGGGTATGCGGACAAGGAGAGAATGCTTGACACCTGGAGACAGGTATGTAATTACGCAGTCAATGGCTGTTATCCTACTATATCCAATCTATTTTACTTCATCGAGAAACTTTGTGAGCAATCCAAACGGGATGAAAACGTGTACAAAAGCATTTTGGCTGCGTGTGAGAGCAAGGAAGATATTATTAATTTAGGGATGGGGGGATTTTTCACTACAGATAAAATCGTGCGATTAGGCTGGCAGCATTATTCCATCTTATTAGATCCAGTGGATGAGGAAGGAGGGAGAGTAGGTGACCCTGTTGTGGGTATGTTCTTAGGGTTACTACCTCATGTGGAGAGTGGTGATTCAGAGATTTATGTTCGTCTGAATGAAGATGAATCTTTGACCATCATTCCTCGCAGAAGGTCCTTTCCCATTCACTGTAGCTTCTAATATATATAATGTTACGAGTCAATCTAATGTAAATGTGACTTGTACTAGTGCTTGCACTAGTACCACTACCTCAGTAGCGCACACAATGACTTGTGTTCTCCCAAATTCTACGGTTTATTGTACCAGGATTGGAATCTGTTTCCCAACCATATCCTCTTCCTCAGCTCTCATGCTACCAGCACCACCGCCAGCAGTACCTACTCCTATCTGGACTACATCTACAGATGAACCTCTTCCCTCTACCTCTACTCATCCTCTTATCACCAATTCTCTTAGTCATATGCCAAGTACTTCATTTGCTTCTGATATTCCTAATACCAGTCATGCAGACTTTCACAGCGTTGATAGGGATATTTTGAATGGGGAAAACATCAAGGCTGTGAGAGTGGATAGGGATTTTGAACCGCATAATGTATTGGAAATGTCGCAGAGAGGGGATGAAGTGTGTACAGAAATTTTTGATTTTTTTGAAGGGGAGGGAGATATTTTTAAGGATATTGCGGAATTAGAAATGGAAGATGCGAGTCAATGGGTGAATGAGAATGCCTATCCCCAGCTGCATGAAACAGGAGGAAATATGTTTGAAGTGATATCCCGCCATCATGATGACTGAACAGATTTCTGTTTAACCCATGAATTCATACTAGGTGGATACCCTAACCATTTAACATATATCCAACCCTTCCTACGTTTCAATTTAAAATGTTTATTTCTTCGTACAACCATTGCTTGCAATTCTTTTGTGTACAAGATTCCTTTGATGGGGTCTCCATTCAAATCTTTAATGTTGTATGTTAACGGTGTACTTTGAATACAACGATCTACAATAAATATTTCCTGAGACCATTTTGGTAAATATCCCTTTTCCAATTTGTGTTTATATTTACTAATACGCACATAATCACCCTTTTGAAATTTACATTTACTTTGAACACGTTTTCGCTTTCCATATAATGTTTCAAATACTTGATTGGTATTTTCTTCATTAACTGCTATAGGTGCAATTTTAATTGTGGAATGTACAGTATGATTGTAACTATGTACAAGATCGTCCAGTACATTAATGTAGCGATAACTGTTTTCAGAAGTAAAGTACTTGTAAACTTTTTCTTTTAAAGTTCGAATAAACCTTTCTACGATTCCAACCTTCATTTGAGAATGTACACTATAATGATTAATATGATACTTTTCGAAAACACCTTTTACATGTTGATTATAAAATTCTGTTCCGAAATCAGTTTGACAATGAAGTACAGGCGTACGAAACCTACCTAAAATACTTTCAATTGCTCTAGCTATTACTGGTTCTGTTTTATTTTTTACCGGAATACAAGTTGCGAATCTACTAAATGCATCAACACAACATAAAATATATTTATAGCCATAATTATAAGTTGGAACGTTTTGCGTATCTGCTAAATCCAATTACAATAATTCATTTGGACCGCTTATATAATCTTGTTTCCGGGGAAAATTTTTACGAACATCAGCTTGTAAAGTATATGTATCTTGTGAAGCTAACCAGTTTTTATTTTTCTTTCTATGTAAACCTTTCTTTCGTTCTAATTTAGAAATACTTCCGAGGGATGTTGGATCTTAATATGTATAATACAACTTTGATAGTGACATACTTAAAACTTGTAGTGTTTATAATTTTTAAAAATTTTTAAATTATTATTCCTACGTTTACTACTTTTTTCTTTTCGGAAATAATATTTTTCGCCTTCTGATTCTTTTTCTTTTGAGAAATGAAAGGAACAATATTACTATCAGCACCAGCACCAAATTGAAAGTTGATTAACTCATTAGGAACATTAATATCTCTAAGAAATGACTTAAATACATCAAGATCTACAGGATGTTTTGACGTACGTTTACGAATAACGTCATGAATGAGATCAATAATATTTGATCCTGGGAGTGCGTTATTATCAATGCTTACTACACCACTCTGATTCCAACTAATACGATTTAAACTGAGTAAGAGAT
The DNA here is from genome assembly GCA_022664845.1 of Lepisma saccharinum. Classification (NCBI taxonomy): domain Eukaryota; kingdom Metazoa; phylum Arthropoda; class Insecta; order Zygentoma; family Lepismatidae; genus Lepisma; species Lepisma saccharinum. Next base: position 17,625 of record JAGDQP010025131.1, on the reverse strand, counting down.
TTAATAATGCTAATGTATTTCTCACTAGCGTTTTTGGCATTGATTCTAAAATTAATGAAAATAAAGGTAGTGATTTTGTATTACTTCCTTCCCGATCAAAAAGGGGTATTGCAATAGGCTTTTGAGCTGACGGAGTATGTTCCAAGTATCGGTGTAGTGCTTGTTGATATAATTTCCACTTTTGTTCTCTTGAAAGATCAGTACGATTTAAAATATCAGACATTTCTTGATTTAAACGTTCTTGATGAGAAACACTAGATTTCATTGAACAAACAAGTTGACTAGAAGCATCTTCAGGTATGAGTATCATTTTTTGAAATTGTGAGTGAGTCATGTTAACTTCTAAATAAACTACCAGCCACAGCACTTAAAATAGGTCCTACTAATAAAGGTAATAATGCTCCACGCTTTTGCATTAATAATTTACGTTTACTTTTTAAACTTGAACGCTTAAGAGAGAGAGCACGTAACGTCTTTTTATGACGGCGTAACCTTTGTTTCTGATGATGAGAGAGTTTTATGTTACCCTTTAAAAGGTTTTTACCAAGTAGAGCAACAGTTCGTATTAAGTTCCCAGATGCATGTTGAAATAATATTTTACGCCTTTTCCCCATACACTTGCAAAGAGCACGGAGCTCATTATAATGACGTTTTAAGTTTGACATCCTAATAACAACTAAAGAGAAACTGAGGTATTCCAGGTAAAGAGAACTTTTCATATGTGTACACATACATATTTTCGCCAGGAAAAATATTTGTTCTTAGTCGCAAAGCATCATGGATATTTGTGTTAAATCAAAAAGTAAATATGAATGTGTTTTTGCAGTAGCTTTTTCAAAAACCTCTATAACACCCTTACTATGATGAGGCATAATTTGACGTGCTAAATACTGAATTTGTAATTTTTCTCGTGGATTTTTTAAAATTACGATATAGTGACTATTTAAAGATATGTCTCGAGAATGTTTACCTTTAGGAAATAAAGTTTAGAACTATGAAGATAACTGATAAGTTTCTATGATGAGCATATTTCGTAAACAAAATAATAGCGACTCCATTTATTTCATTCATTAAATCATCTAAAATAATTAATGAGTTGGACTGAATTGTAAAATTGTTCATATCTGGTATTCCTCTAACAAAACGAATATTAGAAAGGGAGGGTGAAAGAATTGGTACTACCACACCATAGCACCAAACAATTTCTTTGAAGTGGGTACTGAACATTTTATCCCTATATTGTAGCAATTTTCTAACAAAAGTAGTTTTTCCTGAAAGCGATGGTCCGCTGATCATCATAGCACAAGGGTGTTGAAAGTGCAACATCTTAATATGAAATGAAACAATTATTTTAAAACATTTCCTATTATATCATCCTGAGGGGAACACACACACACTTACATGAAAAAGGACTCAACCATTACGTTTTTCGTCGTTTACAGACAAACGGTAGTGTGTGAAAGTGATCTTTGTCATTTCTATCTTTTAGTTTTCTTCTATTATTTACAATTTGATGTGTCTTATGTTCAGGACTGCTTACGATCTTGTACACAGGCAACCTTCTGATCGTATTGGGTTAGTCACAACTTTCTTTTCATATTTCTCCTTCACTAAATTATAAAAATGGTCAAAATCAATTACTTTTCGCGCCCGTTCATTTAAAGTAATGCCTCTAATCTTGCAAGTATGCATAAACTTTTCTTCATCTTCCCTCAATTCCTTTTCCTTAAAACTATAATTTTTCGGTCCCAACCCTACGAATTTGCGAATCTCCCACCCCAGTTCAGTTTCATTAGTTAATTGGCCCAAATAGTTCCCCGTAGGTAACCTGAGTGGTTGATTCCTTTTTTGCACATACATGATAGAATCAGTGTCACCATAGAGTAGAAATTCAATACCTACAGCCTCCATTAATTCATATATTCTAACTCGGGCCCAGGATGATGTAAAAGCAGTTAAAATGGGATTAGAGAAGGGATAAGGTCTATTTACATTTTGAGAGCCTTTATATGTTAGTAGGAGTTTACTTTGCCCAATAGGAACAACGGATTGAACTTGTAAATGTAGCGCTCTAATGATTTCTAAAGTGGGCATCAGATAGAACCCTGGTCGTAGGTAAATCTCTTCCCTGCTCCCACTTCCCAAACAGAGAATTTAAAAATAGTTTTGCGATATACCTCAGGCCAGCATTATATCTGATTTTAACAAACTCGAGCGTTATTCCTTCATGTTCAGCATAATCTCGAATGTAAGACTGTTTTTCCTCCTCAGTCTTACATTCAGAGGGAAAGCCAGTAGTTTCCTGCTTCATTTTCAGGAAGGTATTCACATAGTCCTTGAAAACTCCCTCAGTCATTTTAAACTCCCAAATTTCTTACGTTTTAAGAACTTTGTAGCCTTTTTAATAGCTTCTTGTAATTCGGGAGCGCAAAATGTTCCGACGAACCTCCGTTGTTCCTCATCATGATTACATTCCCCTTTCTCCATTGCTTCCATACAATGCAAACAAACGTCTAGTGTTTGGACTTTGTAGGCTTTGTATGGAAGCA